>PVLD010021783.1:0-30687 GCA_004027595.1 Dinomys branickii
GAGGGGAGCACCTCATCGCTCCCACTTGATCAGAAGTTATCTCACTGAGGAAACTAGGCATCACGGTTCCAAGTGATGCAACAAAACCATTGCTCATGCCCAGTGGTCACAATCAGTAGTTTTTGCTAACCAACAGAGGACAAAGGGACTGTGGCTGAGGGAGCACACTGCTTCACTCAGCACCCATCTCCTGAGCTCATTGTCCACCAGTCTTGTGATCGACACTCTGGAGGCGCAAGAAGCCCTGAGCAGAGAGACACAGACAGTGAATATCTGATTTTATAAGTTTATATGTAAAAATAGAGTAAAAGACGGAAGAAACAGGAGGAATATGGTGGGTGGGAGATCCCCGAATCTCTAAGTAATCTGAAAAGCCAAGTAGCAAATGTGCTGTGCTGTCCTCTAAGCTCTGCTGTGGGCCTCAGCCCAGCCTTGGGATGCAAGAGATGAAGACCCCGCAGAAAGCCACATCTCATTCTCCTCCCTCACATCCTTCTTGGCATTGCTTGCTCAGGGTAAGGAACAGAACTGTCTCCATGTCTCTTTCAGAATGTGGTGGTTCCAAATGTATGAATGCCTCTAAAATCCTGCCACCTCCCTCTCTTGACTGTACACAGTCTGTACACATAATGTCTGCAAAGGAGGTGAATAATAAACTGAGAGGTTGCATTTGCTCAAGGACACATCAGTGGAACAGAAAGCGGGTCTGTAGCTTGGTTAAGAAAGGCCAGTTTATCCCCCATCCTTCCCCCAGGCGTCCCCCCACTTCTTCCCAGCACCTCAGATGAATGGGGCATTCAAAGGCTGTCTAACTGACCTTCCATCCTACTGCGGTTCTTAGCAACCAAGAGCACACATTTGAAAAGGAAACAGGTTGGATAAAGACCACAGATATGAACAGGGGGCGTAAAGTAGGGCTTACCTGGCATGGTTTGAGAGGTAAAGAAGACAACAAAGATGAGAAGGAAAAATAATTTCATGGTGCCAGTTTTGTGGAGACTCCCTTGAACTCCCTGGCAAAAAAGAAACAGAGGCAGGGAAGAATCATAGTGATAATGATAGCAAAAATAAAAATGTCCGCCATTGAAGGAGCATTTATTCTATGAAAAATATGTGTTAGTCAGTCCCACAGTTTTATTTACTATTATGTAACTAGCACAATCTGCTATGTTGACTCCAACTTTATTTTCTCCAAATCACTCTAGCACCCACACACCTCAGCACAATGAACACCATGGCCTACCTCTTATGAACTTGCTTCCAGGCGCTCTTCTCCAAATTGATATGCAATTGTTCTGATCTCAAGATATCTGCAGTCACCCACACCCAGCAGCCACTGCTTCTCCTTGCCATTTGCTCCATGGAGGACCGGTCCCACCTACACCAAATAAGCAAAGTTGGCAAGTGTTCCTGCACAGACCCTCCTGACTTAGGCCCCTACTCGGACGACAGCGGTGTCTCATGATTGACCAAACCTCATGTCCTGGACTTGGACTGCTAAGTGCAGCCCTGAGTTAAGGAAAAGCCCAGGGGCTTTTCTCCTTGATGGAGCATTCCAGTAAGAACTGTTTTGAGAAGTGGCTGACTCAAGGGTTTTTGTACCTTTCCATCTTGTCCCTAGAAAATGATTGATGACCGATTATCTTTCATTCACAAAATAAGTTAGGCCCAATCATGAAGACACTCAGGTGAATGGTGCATGATTCTTACAGCCAGAAGCCACTGCTTGTACTTTGTCCAGGTACTGATGTTATCCTTGAAAAATTAAGAGGAAAATGCATGTAGAGCCATTACCTACAATGATAAGTATCGTACAAGGTAAAATTAAATCTGCAATCAGGAATCTGGCTCCACATCCTGAGTATTTCCGCACTGTCAGATATTTTACTGATCTTTTTTCATAATGATTGGCATACAGTTAAAAAGAAGGAAAGGTTGGCTAATAGTTACATTCAGAGATATGATCATTTAGAAATTTGAGTTTAAAAGTGTAGATTTTTAGGATGTTAACTACTTGATTTTAATAGTCGTAGTACAAAGAAAATAAACAAGGATAATTTAATAAACAGTATGTGTAATTATAAGTAATAATGATGTTGAAGTTCAAAATATGAGATACTGTCACAGGAACAGGACAAAGTACTTACAAGAGAAAGGAGAAGCCATGAACAGTCTTGTGTGGATCCTGATATTTAGCTGACAGTAATGAGGCTTTCCGCTGTGGGGGAGACAGTGGACAGTGTCCCCAGTGAATCAGGCAGGGCCTATTGACGATTCATCAGGGGGTAAAGCATCTTGTGTTCTAAGAAAGACATGAAAAAGAATTATAACTTTTCATTCCATATATTATTTAGGTTTTCAGTGTTTAAGAAGAGAGTAATTAAACATATTTACATAATGAAAACAGGAGACCTAATATTATTATTAAAATAAATAAAATATCATAAGAATTAAAAGATTAAATGCACAAGCAAATATAAGAACCCAGCTGTTTTCCAGTAAATCAGAAAATGATGAGACTTACTTACAAAACTGAAAAGCAACACTATTATCAAAAGAAATTTAATTTTGAAAATGCAATTATTTTATGAAGACATTTCTATAAAACTGTAATAGTTTTGTTATTATTTTAAATAACAAAAAATAATTTTAAATATTTTATAGTTTTAATTTTAATTGTGATAAATATCAACAGGTACTACTATTATAAATTGCAGTGACTTAAAGTTCTTAATAATTATTAAAAGAATACATCATTCTGAGAATTCTCCAACAAATAGCTGGAGTGCCACCATTCCAGAATACATCATTAAATTTTTTTCTTTCATGCTCTGCTTGAAAACCCAGTTTGCATTGCCAGTGAAAAAAGCTATGACTAGAAAATTTTTCTAAAAAGTGAAGATTTTCCCAAACAAAACAAGCTGAGAGAATTAATCACCACAGGACCTGCCTTACAATATAACACTAGAGAGGATTCTAGACGTTCAGATGAAAACAAACAGCATCATGCAAGTACATGAAGGTACAAAACTCAATGACAGACTAAACATTTTACAAATAGAAAATACCAGCAATAGCATTATTAGTGATTTATAAATCAGTTTCAGTTCCAATGTACCAACTCCCCACAGGAAATGTAAGCATTACATATGACAAGCACATGCTAATAAAAAAAACTAAAAAAAAAAGAAGTTAATAGACAAAAATATTAAAAGATAATTACAACTGCAAACATGTTAACTGATCACAGTATAAAAATACATAAAGGGTGCCATCAATAACATGAAGTGTCATACAAGGTAAGGACAAAGTCCAGTTTTCACACATATTTAAATTAAGTTATAATCAACTTGAGACAGATTGTTTTAACTTAGAAGTTAAAACAATAAGCCTGGTGATACCCACAAAGACAAAACTCATGAAAGATACACAGAAGAAAGTACTCAGTTTTTCACTTCAAAACAATCATTAAAAAGAGGAAAATAAGGGCAAAGGAATTACAAGACTGACAAAAAGTTCAACACAAAAGCAATAAATCCTTCTCTGTCATCAGTTACTCTAAAGATCAGAGCATTAAACTCCTCCATAGAGACAGACTGGCTGAATGGATCACATGGCAGCATTCAATGACACCCTGTCTATGAGAACTTCCTTTGCACCACAGGCACACGTTAGCTGGTAGCATGGGGCTGGAGAAATGTATTCTTGCAAATGATAACCTTAAAGATCCAAAATCAGCTACACTTAGATCAGACAAATTTGACCTCAAGTCAAAAATTGCCACAAGAGGCAAAGGAGGTTATTACATAATGATAAAAGAGTTAATTCATGAAGAAGTTACAATAATTATAAACATATGTGCAGCCAGCAACCAAACACATAAAGCAGACATTGACAGAACTGCATGGAGAAACAGCAATACAATAAAAACTGAAGAGGTTCATGCCCAGCTTTCGATAACAGATCATCCAGGTAGGAAAACAGTAAGAAAGTGATGGGGGGGCAGAAGACACCATAGATCAAATGGATCCAACAGGCACAACGGGAACGTACCAGCCACGAGCAGCAAAGTGCTCATTCTCCTCCAGCACACAGGAAATATTTTCCAGGAGAGTTCACACATGAGGGGGCAAAACAAGTCTTAATAAGGTTGACAAGAGTGAAATCATGCCTGGTATCTATTCTGACCACAATGGAATGAAACCAGAAATCAGTAACGGAAGGAAAAAAGTAAACTCTAGAAACATGGAAATGAAGCAACCTCTTCTTAACAACCAGTTAGTCAAAGAAAAGATTAAAGAAAGGAAATTAACTTTGAGCTGGGGATATAGTTCAGTGTAATAACTGCTTGCCTAGCAAGCGCAGGGTCCTGAGTTCGATCCTCAGTACTGCAAAAAAAAAAAAAAAGAAATTAACTTTGATACACTTAAATATGAAAAGAAAGCATAGCAGAATTTGTGAGACAAAGCAAAATCATCTCCAAAAAAGAAATTTATGGCAACAACTTCCAACATTTTCCTCAAGGGTTATCATGACCATGTAGTAGCGTTAGAACTTCAGTTTCCTTCTGACTCTTGCATTCTTTGCTGAGATTTCCTGTATCTCTTGTGTATCAAGCTTGTTCATAATTGCTCACAGGAGCATTTGTATGCTTGCCGCTTAACACCCACATCAAGAATTCCAACCTCTGAGAACCTTCGTGTTGAGTTTGTCTCCTCAATTTTCTCTTTCAAACTGGGATTATTATGGTGCTTTGTCTGACAACCGGCTTTTTAAATTGTGTCCTGGACCTTATGTTTGTGAAGCTCAAACCCTGATCCCCGCCCCCCTTTCTTAGCAGACAGTGTCACTGCTCAGCGTGTCCTGCAGGTCCAATGGTCCTGGTGCTTGATTCCCTGTGAAAGCCGCATGCAGTCTCTGAGATGTACTTGCCCATCCTTGCTGAGCTCTGCTGACACTGAATGGACACTTTTAAGCTTGTGTCTTTTTTTGTGTTTTGAAATTCAAAAACAACTTGTCCAGGTGAAGTTTTTTTGTATTGTTCTCCTCAGTGTGCACTGTACTTTCCACACTTAAAGAGTTCCTGTCTTTAAATACCCAGGGAAATGCCAGTTGGTATATCACCAAGTGTTATGTCTTTCCGTTCTTTAGGTCTACAGTGGGCATTCCCATTCCAACTTCCTGTTCCTCATTTCTGTTTCCTGCTCTGAACCTTGTTCGTCTGTGCTGGGTACTGCAGGCCCCTCAGATCTGTCAAGGAACTCTGTCCTTAGCTATGTCGAATCTGTGTTTAACTGATAAATTAAATTTCTGATTCATAATTGTATTTGTAATTAATCAAATGTCTTCATCATTTATCATCCCTTTTCCAGTTCCCATTTTGGAGACTTCATATTTTAAAAATTTAAACTCCTAATAGATAATTGGCTTTTACTTCGTAGTCTCCAATTTTAAGATTGAGATTTAAATCTAATGAGATTTAAATCTTATTTTTGTTGTTCCTATTAACTCTCTTTTATGTAAATTTATTTCTCTCTGAGAATCTTTGAATAATAAATTATGACTGATGTTAATCTGCAAATTTCATATCCCAAAAGTGAGAATAATTCCTTTCCAGGAACCCACAGCATACTAAAAACCTTCAGGTTTAGACTAAGCAGCCTCATTAACCTCTTAGTTGGCTTTTCTGCATCTTCGTGGTCATGGGGCAGTGATGGCAAACCTTTTAGAGCTTTCAATGATACAAAGAGCCCACTGTGGCGTGTGTATCACAGGCTCACCTCCACTGTCTCAGGGCCTGAGGACAGTCTCAGCGATTTGCTGTACTGTAGTGACAGCGGTGATGCTCCAGGGGAATCCCTGCTCTGGGCTTGCTCCCTGATGACCTCACTCCCCAGCCTTGAGGCTTTCCTGTAAGCGCAGAAGGCTGGCAAGCAGAGCGTCTCATGCAGAAACGAGTGGCTTCACAGCCTCCTGGTGTAAGTTTTTCCCTTATTATTTTAGTTCATTCTTTTAAAAATCTCAAGGGACATACATATGTAAGCTAATTTAAAAAGGAGAAAGACCCTACCCCTAAATTACTCAACAAATAAGTACTGCAGCCCTAATTAAAATTTAGTCCTGTCTATTCCAAAACTATTCTTTCCCATACATATTATACCACACTGAAGAGTAGGGAGAGCTTGACCCCAGCTCAGTCCCACAGTAGTCTTAGGATCTGGGTCAGTCCCTCTCTGTCCTGGGCTCCCCAGCTGTGGTGTTCATGTGGTCATGAGAAATGAATGAAATACTTAGTAAATCTGAAACAATGGAGAATTGTAAAGTAAGTTTACAACTCTGTTAGCAATATTGTAACCATAGGAGACATCAAATAGGTTGCAGTTTCGTCTCCCCAAACCGGTGGAACAACTGAGATCAAGATTTTTACATCTGATTTTATCTGAACATTGAAGTGGCTTCAAAAAGGCGAGAGGAAGTGTACTTTGGAATCACGGTCTCTGGGCGCCTGAAATAGAGCGGAGAAAGTTGAAAACTCCTCCGGCGCTCCTGTCCTTCTTCACACTTGTTGTTCTCCCTCACAAGCAGGTGGATGAGATCACCTTGACTAGAGACCCTACAAGTAGATGGTTCTGTGCCCCAGTTCTTAACTTTAATGATGGTTTTGAAGCTTCTAGAATTGTTTCATTATTTTCAAATATCTTAGCACAAAGTTATCCTTAAAGCCCTCCCAAGACAAGTTTTAGGTTTTATATAACAGCCTTATGTGTACGAGAAAAAAAATTAAATAAAATTACCTTATTTTAAAGTGAGAAGATATGTTCCAAAGTAATTTACACTTGGCTTTGTCATAACACTAAGTGAACAGCCGAACAGCTGTCTGTCTCTCTCTCTCTCTCTGTGTCTCTCTCTGTCTCCGTCTCTCTCCCCACCCCAACCCCATCAAATATCAGGATAAGATACAATTCCCAACTAACTTTTTATAACTCCGGCCTATCACTGACAGTGTCCCCAGTGAGTAAATCATGGAACAATTGCTTGAATAAGTGTATGGATTGCATTTGACTCCTTGTTTGTACAGATTGTTTATTTTATTTTAAAGAGACAAAGGATAAACAATGAAACTGAGTTTCAAAACAGGTTAGTAGGACAGGGACAGCAGTTGAGACATTGCATAGTGTTGTCTTTGTATTAGTTAATAGAGTACAAACTATAGGCATGATATCTTGTCTACACAATATTAGCACAGAACAATCTTTTTAAGGAACTCAGAGAAGCTAGCTGTAAAACTATCTTAACTACCTTGTGTATACATATTTTTTTCCTTTTCCCTTCCCCCTATCACAGTTTGTCTTTTGTTTCCTGGTCCACAATACCTATTGTATGTTTCAGATCACATTTTCTTGTTCAACTTCTCACACCAGAGAGACAACACAGTGTTTACACCTGTGGTTCTGGTTTATTTCACTTATGAGTGTGGTCTTGCGTTGCATCAGTTTACCTATAAAAGTCTCCAATTTATCCTTCTTTACAGCTGAGTAGTACTTCATTATATTAAAAAAAAAGAATCCTTTTTAGCCATTCCTCTGAGGATGGGCATTTAGGTTGTTTCCAAGATTCAGCTATAAACCTGGGTGCACATATATCATTGTAGTATGATGGTTTTAATTCTTCTGGAAAGACAGCCAGCAGGGAAAAAGCCTTGTTTGAATGTGACCTCTAATCCCAGTTTTTTAAGAATAGTTTTCATCAAAAATATTTCCCACCAAGGCTCTTACAGCAGTTCACAGGAGAAAGCTCACACAAGATTGTAAATGATTGATGCTCCAAACCTGCCCTCAGGCCACCATGGCTTCCTGAGCTCGCCTGACAGGAAAGCTGGATCTAACTTCTCCAGGAAAACCCCACATCTCCTTTGTGTGGCCTACAGTACCTCAAGCAGATGCACTCACTCGAGGTACAGGTCATAGAAATGGGGCAGCATTTGACGAGTATCAGACAGTGCAGACACAGAAGCCCTTGTGTCTCAGCACACTGCAGCTACTCCACCCCATCACTGAATGAGGATGCCTCCCGATGCCACCACGGGGGCAGCTCTGTGACTCTGGCAGAGGAAATGCAGTTCTGAGACCCAGCACAGCTGCCTTATGTGTTTAGTTACACCAAGAAATGTAACACTTCAGTGTTTCTCCAAGCTCTGCAGGCTCACCAATATCCTTAGTAAACTTCTTTCTCCTTAAATTGTAAAGAATACACAATTCTGCCCTACACAACTACCATGAGAACCCTGTCATACCCTGTACAAAGCTCCCAGGCACAATTCTAGAAATTTTCCTAATACATGTTCCGGAGAACCTCGCAGCCCAGAAGGACATCCTTGTGAATGTGCAAATACAGGGCATGAAGAAAAGCATGCTAAGTGGTTCATGGCCACTGCCATAAATTTTATTAGTTCATTTCAACTTTGAAGAAGATATCTCTCTTCCTTAAGAATTTCTAAACTGGAGGCAATCATTGTTGAATTATGAACACAGAAACAATATTTTTTTAATTAGTAAGAGTACAAACTGCTCCACTCTATTTTGAAGTACTACCGAGGTCAATTGCTCATTTCACATTTCATTTCCTAAAGAGATTTAAGGCATTAGAAAAACAAAGGTTAAATGTGGGAGCAGTTTGAAATTTTAGATTTTTAATCTGAGGGCAATTAATTCACATGGTTTGCAGATTCGAGTCTGCGGCATCTCCGGAGGACGTGCAGAGAATAAACGTGACCTCTCATTAGTACAGCGAATGCAGACCATACTGTGCCATAAGTGTTCTGGTGAATTCTGGGCGAGCAGCACAGCTTCGGGCATAAAGGTTACATGCATATGAGATGTTGTGGTTAATTATCTGAAGTTTTTATCAAGTTATTCAGTTTCAGTTTGTGAGGCTTGGGAAAAGGGCAGTTTTAGTTTTTAGTGAAACTAGAAGAATTGAGGAGGATTCAAATTTATAGAAAAATAAATGAATAGGACTAGAATTTGATAGTGGGTACACTGTAGTTTTCTATAGAAGAAAAAAATGTTAGCCAGTCACATTTTTATCAAAAGTAAGCTCAGTAAGTTTGGTTTCTTTGTAAAATAAGGATTAGTCATAGAATTTGGGCTGGTTAGCCACGTAAGTGCAACACAACAATAGTTCCCACACATATTTTTAAATATACACTTTAGTCAAACTTTGAAATACCCAAGAGACCTAACTCACTCCATAACATGAGTCTTGGTAATCTTTTAACTGCATGGTTTTATCTCAGATTAGAGTCTTTCTTATTTATGCTAAGAAACCAAGTCAAGGACTTCCCTAATTATGTCATTTTACTGTATATGGAGTTTAGATTCTTGCTAAACTTATGCAAGCATTTTGTATTGCAAAGACAGTAAGAACATTCAATAAGCATTTCCAAATTCTGGAGTAATAAGGTATAGAGAAAAAGATAAGAGCTTTATTTTAGGACAGGTCATGGTGGTGCACACCTGTAATCCCAGCTTGTGGAAGGCTGAGGTGGGAGGATCACTGTGAGTCTGAGGTGAGGTTGGGCTGTGAGTTCAAGAACAGTCTGGACTATGAAGTGAGACCCCAGCTTAAAAATAAATAAATACATAAATAATTTTAAAGTTTTATTTTAGTCTATAAAATATTTTATTGTTACTTTGTTATATATAGCTACAAAAGAAAGGGATAAGATAGTAAAGAATAAGCAGTGTTTCAAATACAAAGTCATAAAAAAGTTGTATTTATCTTCATTAGTTCATTCAATCCCATGCAATTAATTTTGTTGAGCTTGATATTGAGTTGTTTTATGAATCCACCCATTTCCCATTGGAGTTCCACAAATTCTTATCCAGCCCAGCATGTGTACTTTCCAGTGTTTCTCCGGGGTCTCTTTCCATTTAAATCAAAACTTCTCACAGAGGCTTTCAGAAAAGCATGAGGGTAAAGTGGGGTCCGGGGGAGCAGACAACTTCACGTGGCCCTGGCTGGGATTTGATGAGCCTATAGGACATTGTCTGAGTGTGACAAAGCTGCCGCACAACTTCACACAGCCAGTAAGCACGGTTTCTTATTTCTCTTTTTATAAGAAGAAAAGGCAAGCTTTTGAGATATTTTATTTACCAGATAGGGCAAAACATTTTCTATATAACCCCTTGTAGGGCCAGACCACTAATCCAAGAAAACTTTCTCTTTTTATGAGAAAGAAAACCAAATTCTAGCTTTATATCAGTATATTGGACTCATTTTTTAAAAATTGCATATATACATCTCTCATTTTAAAAGTATAACCAGGATGGTGACCAGGTGAGTGGCAGAGGGAAACTCTCCCAGAGACTGATCCTTTGCACATGGGTGCCCGGTCCGCGGATGCGAAATTCCGACTGATCGTGTTGCTCTCTGCGGCCTGAGCATTAAAGGGTCGGCTGGATAAGCCAGGGCAAGAAGAGGGTGGATCGTGAGAGCTGGGCGCCTGAGGCAATCGGCACTGCGCTTGGGCTGCAGCTCGGCTGAATCCGCGTACAACCGAGAGAGCGATTGCGGCGGGATGGACCCTCCCAGCTCCTGAACCCGATTGGCTCGGAGGCGGCAATAGCTAGAATCTGTTGGAGGCAGTGGAGCAGAGTAAACTCAGAGAACGCGATCCTCGGGCAGACTGCGCCAATCTGGACAGCAGTCCGGGATCCCGCTCAGAGCCCTGCCCCCACAGCCGGTGCCTTGGGAGCTGCGGTAGGCGACTCCTGCAAGAAAGCCGAGGAGTCAGAAAAGCGCCAGGGAGCGCCAGGATCTCCTGCCCGCATGGATCTCGGAATGGGAGAGCCGAGTGAGCACCGCAACAGGATTTCTGAGTTGGGAAGAAGCTCGACCCAGGTAGATACATCTGAGCGGCATTCCTGTCTCCACGATCCCAGGGTGAGTTCACTGGGCGGCCTGACCGGTTTTTACTGAGTCAGGAAGAAGCTCCGCCCAGCGAGGGACATCCGAGCAGCTTTACTGACTGCAAGATCCCCGGGTCGGAAGAGCTGTCTGGGCGCCCGGATGGGATTTGTAAGGGGAGGAGGAGCTCCACCCAGGGAGGAACACCTGAGTGGCCCCCTGCCTGCAAGGTCCCTGGGGCGGAGAGCTGTTTATGTGCCCCAGCCAGGTCTCGGGGTAGGGAGTAGAAGCGGAAATATCAGCAGACAGCTTAAGGGACATTCTCCCAAAGAGAAGGAATCACTGGAGCAGCCTCTGCAGCAGACCTTTGCCTGCTGAACTGCCTGGGGAATTTATAGCTCCACATTTTGAATCTGATATCCAAAAATGGGAAAACAGAGGAACAAAATGCAGTCTCAAAACTCAACCCCACCCAGAACAAGTTTTGAATGCAAGGATACAGGGGAACCAGGAAGCCACATACCTGCAAGTTATGAAACGATTGCATCCAAAATGAAACAAATCCAAAAAAAAAAAAAAAAAAAATGAAACAACTCCAACAGGCCATAAAAGAGCTTAAATCAGAAATCAGCCACATACCTGCAATGATCTCTCAGACAAAAATGAGCTGAAAACAATGATGGAAGAAATGTTCCGTACACATAGAGAAGAAATAGACAAAAGACTAGAAGAAAATAGGAAACAAAGGAAACGTTACAAGAGCAATTTAGGAATGAATTACCAAGAACGAAACAGGTCCAAAGAGAATGCCAGGATTTGAAAACTTCCACGGAAAGCCTGCAAAAGCCCTTAAATGAAACCGAAGATAGAATTTCAGAACTTGAAGACTTGGCAGCTTAGGAGTGTGAAAGGAAGAATCTCGTGATATCATCAAAGACACAAGAAATGTCAATCCAAGAGCTCCAAGATGAGGCAAAACGTAACAATATTCGAGTTATAGGAGAATGCGAAACAGCAGGAGACCTCACAAACGATATAAAAAGAATATTTGCAGAAATAATAGCACAAAATTTCCCAAACAAGGTAAAAGATACTGAAGTTCAGTTAATCGAGGGATATAGAACCCCAATGATCCATAACCCAAAGAAAAACACACAAAGGCATATAATAGTCAAGATCCCATATAACCAGCAAAAGAACACAATATTAAAAGCTGCTAGAGAAATGAAACAGATCACCTATAAAGGAAAGCCCATCAGAATCACAGCAGACTTCTCAACGGAAACCATGAAATCAAGAAGAGCTTGGAGCAAGATATTACACATTCTGAGACAAAACAACTTCCAACCCAGACTGATGTATCCTGCAAAATTATCCCTCAAATTCAATGGAGAAATAAAATATTTCCACGACAAAGAACAACTGAAGAAATTCATGAGTGCCAAACCAGCATTGGAAAAAGCACTAAAAGATATTCTAGACAGAGAAAAAAGAGACCACAATTCCAAGAACAACATCAAAAATAACTCCCTAAACAGAACAAGCAAGTAAACAGTCAGCAAACAAAGAAAAACATCAAGTAAATAACATGACTAGAATAAGCCAACATATAACCATTAATGTCAACGGCCTCAACTGAAAAGTCAAAAGGATAAGATTGGAAGATTGGATTAAGGAACACAATCCAACAATATGCTGTATACAGGAAACACGTTTTACTCAAAAGGAAATCCACAGATTGAAAGTTAATGGTTGGAAAACAATTCTCCATGCAATAGGTGCCCAGAAAAAAGAAGGGTTAGCTATTATGTTTGCAAACAATGTAAACTTCAAACCAAAAACAATCAAAAGAGATAAAGAAGGCCACTACATACTAGTTAGGGGAAAGCTACAAAAGGAAGAGGTAACGATCCTAAACATTTATGCACCTAATAATGGAGCACCTAACTTTACAAGTCAAATCTTGACAGACGTAAAAAATCAAATAACTAATAACACTATTGTAATAGGGGACCTAAACACCCCTCTGACGCAAAGAGACAGGTCAACCGGACAGAAACTCAACAAAGAAATAACAGACCTG
The DNA here is from genome assembly GCA_004027595.1 of Dinomys branickii. Lineage (NCBI taxonomy): Eukaryota > Metazoa > Chordata > Mammalia > Rodentia > Dinomyidae > Dinomys > Dinomys branickii. The sequence goes on from PVLD010021783.1 coordinate 12,992, forward strand.
AACCAAAAGTGTGAACAGATGGACTTAGTAGATGTATACAGAGTGTTCCACCCCACAGCATCAGAATACACATTTTTCTCAGCTGCACCTGGGTCTTTCTCCAAAATAGACCACATTTTAGCCCATAGAGCATATCTACCTAAATGCAAAAGAATTCAAATTATCCCATGCATATTATCAGACCACAGTGCAATGAAATTGGAAAGTAATGACAAAGAGAAATCCCAAACCACATAAACACTTGGAAATTAGACAACAACCTCCTGAATAACCAATGGGTCACACAAGAATTTAAAGAAGAAATTTAAAAATTCCTACAAATAAATGAAAACGCAAGTACAACCTACCAGAATCTGTGGGATGCAATGAAAGCAGTGCTCAGAGGGAAATTTATAGCAATGAAATCATATACAAAGAAAATAGAAAGAGAGCAAATAAATAACCTAATGACACACCTCAAACTCTTAGAAAAAGAGCAAAAAGCCAAACCAAGACCGCAAAGAAGGGAGGAGATTATAAAACTCAGGGCAGAAATTAATGCAATTGAGATGAAGAAAACTCTACAAAAAATTACTGAATCAAAGAGTTGGTTCTTCGAAAGAATAAATAAAATTGATAAACCCCTAGCCAACGTTATCAAAAAACGAAGGGAAAGATCTCAAATTCATGCAATAAGGAATGAAAAAGAGGAAGTCACTACAGATCCAAAAGAAATACAAAAGATCATTAATACCTACTTCGTAAATCTGTATTCCCATAGGATAGAAAATACAGAAAAAATGGACAAATTCCTAGTAAGGTACAAATTGCCAAAATTGAATCAGGAAGACGGAAAAATCCTAAACAACCCAATATCAATTAATGAGATTGAAAACGTCATTAAAAACTTACCAACAAAGAAAAGCCCAGGCCCTGATGGATTCACAGCAGAATTCTATAAAACATTTGGAGAAGATCTAATGCCAACACTCCTCAAACTCTTCAGTGAAATCGAAAAGGAAGCAACTCTCCCCAACACATTTCTGGAGGCAAGTATTATACTGACACCAAAACCAGAGAGAGACCCAACCAAGAAAGAGAGCTACAGGCTAATCTCTCTAATGAACATAGATGCAAAGATACTCAACAAAATACTAGTAAATAGATTACAGCGAATCATAAGGAAAATTGTACACCACGACCAGGTAGGATTCATTCCAGGAATGCAGGGATGGTTCAATATTCGCAAAGTAGGTTAAAATCTTGAACACATAGGAGTAGGCAGAGAGTTCATGAACAAAAATGAAACTGCAAGGGAAACACTTCAAAGAATCAATAATTGGGACCACATTCTACTGAAAAGTTTTTGTACATCTAAAATATCACCAGCAAAGTAAAAAGAAAACCCACAAATTGGGAAAAAAATTCTAGCTGGCTGTCCCTCAGGCAAAGGTCTTCTATCTAGAACATACAAAGAATTAAAAAACATGTCCCTGTCCAAATTCAAAGACCCAATCCAGAAATGGATGAATACACACTTCTCAGATAAATACAAATGGCAAATAAATATATAAGAAAATGTTCCACATCCTTAGTCATTCAAGAAATGCAAATAAAAACAACATCAAGATTTCATCTCACCCCAGTAAGACTGGCCTGTATGAAAAAGTCATCCAATAACAAATGCTGGTGAGGCTGTGGAGAAATAGGGACTCTATTACACTGCTGGTGGGAATGCAGACTGGTGCAACCACTATGGAGAACAGTTTGGAGATTTCTCAGTAAACTAGGTCTAGAGGTTCCATTCAAACCAGCTATTCCCCTTCTGGGTGTTTTCCCAGAAGATCTGAAAACATCATATCACTCTGATATATGTGCACCCATGTTTATAGCAACGCAATTTGTAATAGCTAAAATGTGAAAGCAACCCAAGTGTCCATCCACAGAAGACTGGATTAAAAAACTGTGGCATTTTTATATAATGGAATATTATTCAGCTATAAAGAAAGACAGTTTTGGGGACTTTGTAGGCAAGTGGTCAAAACTGGAGTCCATACTCATAAGTGAAATAAATCAGCGGTACATGTGCAGGCAACGTATTTTATCACTGGTGTAAGAACCTGAGTGTGGGAATATAAACTAAGAGACATGAAGGAAATCTGTTCAAAAACAAAGAACAGATGGGACGAGGGAAAGGAGAAAAGAAAGAGACAAAAATGTGTGTATGTGTATATGAATATACATATATGCAGGAGGACTAACATGGTTCTACTATTGTACTATATCACTTAATGCTAAGGAATAATTGATGACGGGTTATTTGATCAATCTTGTATGTCTGTATGTGTTATCCTGAACACACACTTTGAAGATATCAATATGCAAAGCAGCAACTAGTGGTGGGATTTTTTTTTTTGTCTTTGGTTTTTCATTTTTTGTGATTTCCTGTTGTTGAGAGGATTAATTGTCTGACCAATTTTGCATGTCTGTATCTGTGTTCATATATATACACTTCGAAGATTTCAACAGGTAAAGCAACAACCACTGTTGAGTCCATGTCACCTTGTCTGTAGATCAGTTTTGATTGTAGTATTTTTTATGCTAATTTGTGTCTGTGTGTTAATATGTTTTTGTGCTTTTATTTTAAAAAAAAAAGTATAACCAGACATAAATTTTAATTTTACCAACCTTCTACAACTTTCCATGCCCATTTACTTTTAGTCTTACATATTTTCTTTTCTGGAATAATCATTCATCTTGTTTTAGGACAAAATTTCTTTTTTCTTTCAAGAAAAGGAACGAATAATTTTTAAAATATCTTTCATTCTGTGTACATTTTCATAAATAATTGATTTTTCCATCTAATCATTCTAGTATTTTTAACTATATAAAATAATTATAATTTTAACTTTTAGTAGCTTTAATTGCTATTGAAAACAAGGAAATGCAGGATTTCACAATCTTCATAAAGCACACATTTCCTCATAGTACTTTTTTAAGTAGCACAGGATGCATTCACTAGCAACCTGTATATCTTTAGTTCCTCTTTTACAGGAAGCTAATAATGGATGAGCTTTAACTTGTGTATTTTTTCTCTTCTGCTTTTTTAAACGTTTATTTGTAAAATTTAGATATACATCACTATAACATTCATCATTGGAAGTTTGTATCTATACATGATGTACCTTGAATCCTCTAGTGATTAATGTTTTGGTAGTTTAACTTAGCAGCCACAGGCAGCTTACAGAAGTTCCTCCTTCCTGTGCTGAAAGCTGGACATCATGATGGAGCCTGCAGGTACTAGTGGATCGTGAGATTGAAGCCATCTCCCGGGGCTGTGGGAAGAACCACTCAGAGGCACTTTCACTCTCCTCAGAAGGCTGTGGCCATGCCAACCTCCAGCTGTTTGCATGCAGATTTCATTCACCTCCAAGCCACTGTCATCTGCATTTTCTTTTGTCACTCAGGTCCATGTAACTCTAACTAACTCACAGTTCGGTGCCGGGATCTGAGGATAGGCACACAGAGTTGCATTACTGAAAATCACGGGGGAGGTGGTAAAGGCTGCTGCTGCTGAAGCATAGTATTTTGTAACAAAGGACGAGTGACGTTCTCCTGCATACTGGCATTGGAGAAAAAAGTAGGAAAGTTTTCAAATGGTAGTGTCTTCTTGCTTCTCCCAAATTCATTAGTTCTTCGTGAGCTAGGTGAACTATTTTCACAAATTTCTGCACTTCTTTTTGCAAAGCTGAGCACTGACACATATACACACATACATGTGTATGCATACTACACATTCATCCCTGGATACTCAGGGAATTGCTTTCACGACCACCATATATATCAAAATTTGAGAACACTGAGGTCTCATTTAAAATGGCACAGTTTTAGCACATAATGTATGTGTATCTCCCATATATTTTAAATCATCTCTGGCCTATTTATAATACCTAATACAATGTAAGTGCTATGTAAATAGCTATTATATGCTATTGTACATGTTTGGTATGGATGCCCATTTTTCCTGAATATTTTGTATTTGTGGTCAATTAGAACTGAGAATGTAGAACTCATGAACATAGAACCTGAGGATACAGCTGTGTGACTCTTTACACATGTTCGTGTACATATACTCACATAGATACACAAGTACCCACACATGCATTCACTTTACAACCTGGCTTAACACACACATTCTGCAGCTTTTTTGGAGCAGCATGCAGCCCCAGTGCCCCAAGAGATTATTGAAACAAGCCATTGTTCCTCATCACATTCCTGTGTTTTGACACTGTCCTCCTGGGCTCAGTCAGCGTGGCCAGGTTTGACTGCAATGTCTTCTCATCACAGAATCCAGGATGCAGTAACAACTTGCTGTGAATGCATTTTTCATGTGTGTTGCAGGAATCAGAAGACAGGCACAAGCCATGCAACTCAACTACAGCTTCTTTTCAGATGTCACATAGCTCACACCAAGTCAGAAGCCACTGCCAGTAAGGAATGCTAACGGCTTCTCCGATTACCTCATGAGCTATATCTATTAAGTGTGCCCAAGAAAACTTTCCCACACGCATAGCCAAGTGTTCACACTTAGCCCATCCACAATGAATTGAATGCCTACTAAGTGCACTTGCATGGTATTACCTGGGAAAACATGGCATCATTATGCTATATTCTTGCTAAGAATAATTAACTTGAGCCTGATCAGAACAAAATATTCAGACAAATCCTGTTATGAGTTACTCTAAAAGAAAACAGGATTGTACAGTTTTAAGAAATAAAAAGTAGGCAAATAAATCAGACCAAGAGACAGCACCAAAAGGAAAGCTTGCGGCATTGATTGAATCCTAGATTCTTTGAGAAGCCTGTAAAAAATAAACTGGAACACCTGTGGAAATTTGAATACTGGAGTTTATGTTGGGAAGTATTATTGGATCAGTATTAAGTTGCTATGGTGGTCATGTAGTAAGTGTTCCAGTTCATAAGAACTTCCCTGCTGGGAAGAAGTGTTATGGTGACAATTTATATTCAAATAATTATACAAAACACACATAGCCCAGGGAGTGAAATTTGCAAAACGCTTGTACAAAGCAGCAGCCCCGGCTGGGAGGGGAAGCCGGGAGGTAGGGTGGCAGGCGGACCGGTAGAGATAAGCGCCCTGACTACGGAGTCAGCACCGCTCCCGGGTTGTCTCTCCTTACCGGAAGCGGGGCACTCCATGTCTTCATTTATTCACTTACTCAGGAGTGCGCCCTCTAACACGCTGATATACACCTATCGGAAAATATACACTTACATATCCCAAAATGATTAGATAGCTTGTGAGATACCCACATGAAGCTCGCTCAGATAACAATATTTTAAAAAATAAACAGAATACCGAAGAAGTGGGTTAGAATCTAGGGAAACTGGAATTAATGGCGATAACATTAGTGCAATGGTGCATTTACCATCAAAAACAATACGGAGATTCGTGAAACCGCTAGACATAGCACTGCCAGATGACCCAGCAGTCTGCTCTTTAGATATATTCCCAAAATAAGTGAAAGCAAAGACTGGAGTGGAGTTTTTTCACACCCACATTCATAACAACATTATTCACAATAGCCAAGGTATGCAATTATAATCCTTATGTCTGAATAATGTCCAGCCATAAAAAAGGGAATCCTTCCCCTTGGAACAGCATGGATGAACTGTAAGGACTTTATGCTCCATGATAAGCCAGACGCCAAAGGGTTGATGTTGTGTGATTTACTTGAACAAAGGAAGGGCGAATTCATGGAGACACAGAGACTGCTGGGGGCTGAGAAGAGATGCAAGAGGAGGTTGTTATTGTTCAACACGTACAGCTTTGCTTTTGCAAGTTAGTTGAGAAAGGTTTTGGAGAGAAATAACAGTAATGATTGCTTAACAATGTAAATGTCCATAACGGTCCTGCATACCTTGGATAGAGTGGTAACTTTCATGTTGTATCTATTTTAAAACAATAAAAAGTGAAAAATATGTCAATGAAAATCAATAGATAGATAGATAGATACCTATAACCCCTTTACACTGAGATAACCCCCAGACACTTTTATTGTTAATTTTGTTTTTAAATTTTGAGATGATGTCTCACTAAGGCACTAATTTACCCCAACATGGGAAACTCCTGTGTTAGCCTCCAAAAGTGCTGGGGTAATGGGCACGTGGCAAAATGCCTAACTTTAAAGCTTTTTAATTCTGTTTGTTCTTTTCCACTGTAATTTTACACTAGAAAATACACTTTCTGTTTTTATCTTTTCCCCTCAATGTTTTATACTCTTTGGAACATGTTTTCATCTGTAAAATGTGGACTCATAGTTTTGCTTAATAAAATACAATATACGCAATTAAATTTGCTCTTCAGATAAACAATGATGTTTGACTAATATAACTTTATCACAAGTATTACAAGTAATGACGTAGAGACTCTAAACCTTGAAATTTCCTTTTTCTCTAAAAGCTGTCGTTGGCAAACACGAATCCTGACTAAAGCACAAAACTGCCAGCAGGTGGCGACATTTTCTCCTCCTCGCCCTCTTCTAGGTGCCCCGGCCTTCTCCGGCTGCCTGGGCGGAAGAATACCAGAAGAGGCCATAAAGCTCTCTGTACTTTCTGAGTGGACTTAGTAAAAAGAGAAGGCTGTGCTTATGGGAAAGCCTGACTTCTGTGACTGTACAACGACAGGGCTATCGCAGCTCTTCTACGTCAAGAAGGGCAGAGGTTTGGTCGAAGTGCTGTGAATGAACCAAGAAGACCCAGGCTCTTGACAGTCTGTCCCTAAAACTCATAGTCTGCTTATTTGATGTGTGGGGAAAATTGAAAAAGAATGTCTCACAGATTAAGTTTGTATTTTATTTTTTGCAGTATTGGGGATTGAACCCTTAGCTGCGAGCTACCTCCCCTTTTTATTTTACTTTTTGTTTTGAAACAGAGTCTTGCTAAGTCACTAAGTTGTTGCTCAGTCTGGACTTAAATTTGCAGCTCTCCCGCCTGGGTCCCTACAGTGCTGGACTACAGAAGTACACACCCTGACCTGGAACCCCTCTCTCCTGACAAACATCTCACTACACTTTTACTCCCATCCCATGGATTCATCCCAACTAGGGGATTGTTTTCTGGGTTTTTTTGTTTGTTTGCTTGCTTTGTTTTGTTTTGTTTTGTTTTGTTGCTTAACACAGCTGTGTTGGATTAATTACTATAAATCCACTGAAGTGCATGTCTCTACCAGTTCTGGTAGGAGGATTCTCTTTCCCGCTGCCCCACTCCCATCTTCCTGGTGGCTGTGGGGCGGTTTCTCGTGCCTCTCTGCCCCAAACCTACACAGTAACCCTGAGCAGGAAGTCACAAACTCTTTAGCAGGCTCCCTTGGAGCCCACTGGGAGTCAGTGCCTGACAGCTTCCACGCCTGACCCTGCTTCTCTGGCAAGGTGAGCCCTGAGATCCCCTGACTATTCCATGCTGAGAACAGGCATGGAGGGCCAAGCAGCTGTAGAGAAAACAGAACAGACAAACATAAAGGCAATGTATTATTTGAAGCTGAGCACATAGTGCATATAGGCTTCCATCAAACATTCCTGCCCTCTGGTGTGGACAGAGAGGTTCGTATCATCCAGGTCTGGTACCACTACCCATATTCCTACTGATTTTTCATGGTACCCCTGGGTACTTCTTACCTGGTACAGAATTGGAGCCCTGCACAGCAGGTCCCCATAACACAGCCCCCGGTCTTATTTTTCCTGTCCTGCAAGTACAAGGGAGTTGGGCCCATGTGAGGAAAGAAACTTCACTGCGTGTGCTCTAGGTCAGTCTATGAAACACCCAGGGTGGCTTACCACAGCTAGAAGTGGTGGACAACCATGAACCAGAGGATAGGCCTTCTGACTTCCGTCTCCTTGAGGACTTCCTTGTTGTAATCTGGGAGCTCATAGCCCGTGCTCTTGGGCCTCTGTGTCCATAAAAGAGTAAGCTGGGATTTCCGGTGGACATCTGCCCGAAAGAAACAGCACCAGCAAAGGGAGCCTGGAGTCGTCTCCGATGAGTGGGAGGACTTTCTCCCTGTACAGCTTTCCACCTGGCTTAGAATGTCACTGTCTCCCAACATGTTCTGCGTCTAGGGATATAGAAATAGGGTTTTTATGATACTGGCAACCCACAGGAAAGACTGCAGAAAGTTATTTTAAGCAACTGCCTCTGAGAATTTAAATGCAGACAAGTATTGCAGAAAGAAATTATGACCAGGGACATAGCTCAGAGGCACAGTGCCTGCCTAGCAGTGTGGGGCCATGAGTTTGATTCCCAGCACCAGAAAAAAGAAAAGAGAAGCAATTATATAACAGGGATATTTCACAAACTTCTACTTAATAAATTAGTAGGTTTAAAAAGTGGAACAAGAAGACAGTAGATGAGCATATGCTAAATAGCTTCTTGATTCAGCCATCCCACTATGTATACATGTGTCAAAACATATCTCACACCAAAAGGTTATATATTTTTGACAATTTAAATAAATGAATAATAAGTTGAAATAAGTCAGTGAAAAAGAGTAGCAACAACAGAGCTATCTAATGACTTCCACCCTCAGGAAGGAAATTTCTCAGGAAATTCTGCCATGGGCTGGGGATATGGCTCAGTGGAATAAGTGCCTGCCTAGCAAGTGCAGGGTCCTGAGTTCGATCCCCAGTACCACCAAAAAAAAAAAAAAAAAAAAGGAAATTCTGCCACACGCAGAGATACAAATTTCCTGAGCCTACAGAAATGTTATATTTTGTATACCACATTTCATACAAAAGGCACATGTCTACAAGTAAAGGTTTATGTCTGTTATTTTAGAAAATTGAGGCAGTGTACTTGGGAAAGAAAAGCATATGGGATTCTGAGAAATCAAAGACGGCAGGGCTCCCCCAGTATGTGGGGTGCAGCGGAGTCCAGAGAACAGGACGTGCTATACGCTCGTTGCCTACGACATGTTAGCACTTGCTGCCAGCCTTAGCAGCAGGCAGGTGGAAGTCACCCCTTGGGCAGAGTGGGGGACATCCTCCTACGTTCTCCTGTTTATCTCTTCCTGTACCAGTACTATATGATTTTATCTAAAGCACCTCCCGGGAAGCCCTCTCAGGATCCATGGCTACTCAGATGTTTTGCTCTTATGAAATAACTTCTAACTCACTTTATCAAATTTAAAATAATGTTATTGATTTGCTAATGGACATTAAATTAAAATTGCAGGTTTTCATTGAGGAAAAAAATGACATGTGGACTATTGAGCCTTCCTAGGAATAAATTTTACATTAAATGTGTCTGCTTATGTCAATATATCCTCTTGGTACCCCGGAGTAAATTATAGATCTGGAAATGTTTGTAAATGTTTTGAAATTATTCCTTGTTATTTATTTTATGACTTCTCTTTTTATGAGTTACAGTCTTTCATTATAAATGGCTATATAATTGGATTTTGCATAGAGAAAGCTATTTATTTTATATACTAACTTTTTTCCTCTCAAGGTAAACTCAGTGGTTTTAATTTTTGTGATTATTTCTCAATTTTTCAATTATGAAACCATGATTTGTAAATGGTTATCATTTTGCCTCTCCTCACCTAATAGCATTAACTAACAATTGCTAGAGATCATCTGACCTGATCTACTTACACTTTACAGATGTAAAAACTGTGGCTAAATGAGAAAAGTCAAAGTAACAGTGCCAAGTAAGCTGTAGCAGATGTCTTGTAATTTTGCGGGCCTGTCAGGTAACACAATGTAAGCATTTCCTTGCTTCTCATTTTCTTCTTTCTTCTCTTAATTCCTTACCCATCAAATACTCACAGCCTTAACATTCAAAAGCCAAAAAGACCATTCATTCTTTGAAAAAAATAAATGTTATAGTCTAATATGTGTGATTTCTTCCACAAAAGCTTTTGATTCTCCTCCCAGAATTTGACTAAGGATTTCAACTCATGCAGTAAGCACAGCCATTTCAAAAACTTGGATGTTCTTGTAAATCAAGAAGTAATTCTGTGTCTGGTGAAGGAATCGAGAGAATTTTGATGGCGCAAAAACCCAATGTCTCTGTGACCCTTAGCCAAACCTGACTTTTAATGTTCCAGAATTAGGGTGACTCAGCTCAAGTGAAGTTTTCCACTTAGGGAGTTAGCGGCAGAGAAAATCTGCTCTGAGTTTAAGAATACTGAGGACTATTATTGGTTGTAAACCCTGGGAAAAGTCTCTGAGATACTGGAAAGTGAGAAACACTAAGCCAAACATAACGACATTTAAAATTGTATGGATAAGGAATGGGAGGGTAGAAAGAGGGAGAGGAGAAGGAGAAGAAAAACATCATGAGAGCATCTTGCAGAATTCTCCAAGGTCCTCAGGCAGATGCTGTCAAATAGGGGAGGTCACTGTGCAGAGTCTTAGAGAAGGACTACAAGCTTTTTGCAGAAAGGAATGTGCATGAGTTTGGGGGGGGGGTGTCAAGGGAAGAATGTTATGGTTCTAATGTAATATAATGTTGATATACTTAATATTGGCTCTTAAAGATTGTTAAAACTGTATTATGATGGTCAAAATGTGAAATTATGAGGATAAACATGTCTGTATCTGGAAACCAGCTTAAAGAAATGTCTCTGGTTGCCAAGTTGACAAGGGATGAATTGTAATGGTTGGTACATTGTGTCAACTTGAGAAGTTCAAAAGCTTCATGAAGTAACTCAGCAGTTTTATATCCTAGGGTATAGAGGACATGCCCTAGAGCAGCTGTTTACACTCCAGAATGTGGTAAAAGTTGATTCTTTATGTCAACTTGAGAAGTTTGGAAGTTTAACTAAGTGACTAGCAGGGGAAAGGGTCCTCACTTTGTAAATATCTTGAGCCTGTGCAAGAGAAGAGCATGGACATGGTGTGAGTACTAAATCCACTGCAGGGTGAGTAGCCTGTTTTCAATATGAAAGGAAAGAGGCTTGCTCTCCCCACCCCCTTTTTGCTCTTATTGCTTTTGTTGTCTTCTGTTACCTTGGATGGTTGCCCCTGTGACATGTCATGCTACCTTGGAGCCATCTGATGATGAACTGAAAGCCACACAAACTGTGAGATAAATAAACCTTTCCTCCTGTAACTTTGGGTGTTTGGTATTTTGTCTCAGGAATGAGAGAAAGAAAAGGAACTAAGATAAGATGTCAGTGGTATCACATTAAATGTAAAAGAAAGAAATGTGCCAAGCCCTAGCCTAAGGAGAGGCTATGAAACCCAAGTAAGATCACCAATCAAGTTAAGTAAATCAAAGAAGGTAAAATATCACATGGTTTCTCTTATATGAGAAACCCAAAGAATGCACAACTTAAAGAGCAAAATGAAAAATTGGTGATAGGAAACAGATTTTAAAAAATGGGAAGGGAATCAGGGAATGGGGGAGATAGGAGGAAGGTAAGGAAAAGGGAATATAAAACAGTCATGATTCCCTATGTACATGTGGCTATCCCCCAGATAACTTCATTTGCTACATATCACACGTCTAAACAAATAAAATATGAAGTACCACCAGTCCTCAGATGCCAGTGCCCTAGCAGAAGCTACCAGATTGTGGCTTCACAACTAAAATTATCTGAGCTATTTAGACTACTGATCACTTTAGAATGCAGAACAATTAACAGACAGTGCATGGTAGTGGTTAGTACAATATATGGGATTAGGTAACAATCTTATTGCTTTATTTTTAGTGACTTTGAGTAAGGCAATTAACCTTTCTAAAGTTCCCTCTCTAAACCACAAAAATTACTTCATGGAAGCGGCTACTTGATGAGCTTATTGTGAAATTTTATTATCAGAGTGAATGAAATGTGCCCATTACTCTGGAAATACTAGTTCATGTGAGGACGATGAATATTTTTTATATATCCTAACTAGTCCATCTAGATACGGCAGTTTTCCAGTTAACAAGACACCTCTGAAGTCACACAGCACTCTCTTCGGTAAAGAGAGCAGTCTTGTTAACATTTTCATTTAACGTAAGAAGATACTGAAGTCAATAGGATTGAAATAGCAAAGCCAAGAGTGAATAGGTCACTTTTATTAAAGCTACCAGAAACCCAGAACTTCTGCTACAAACTCCAGAAGCAGTTGATGGCATTGGTATGATCAGGGCGGACAGACATCCATAATATAAGCAGTTTTCCACGTTAGTGAAAAAAGTAAGTTAAATGACACTGTTGAAGAGTGAAGGCTTCGAGGCCTTCTTGCAAGGGACAGAAGGCAGACAAAGAACCCAGCAGGGCAATGAGTGTGGTGTGCAGGAGGGCAAGCAAGGTTGTCGGGGTGGATGATGGCAGGTGAGTTAGACTGGGTGTTGGGCCAGGAGTCTTCTTGGAGACCTTACGGAGAAGATGCCTTATTGAAGATGACCAGCCAGAAGAAGTTTACCACGTGAACCCAGGGTCTGAAATTATACCCAGGATTTATACTTCTTTCCTCCATTCTCACTTGCACTATAAGAAATCCAAATTCTCAAAATTGGGCCACATCTGGGTGGTAGGAGCCAGTAAGTCTTGACTTTCCACATGGGCCTCTTGATCAATGGGGTGTTCAGGAAGGTTTGTCTAAGGTGTTCACAGTATAGATTCGCATGACATTATAGTATACAGTGCTCAAGGGGTACTTTTAAATTCACAGCGATAGTAAGTGGTGATGACTGGTTCAGGTGGCGGACAGCAAGGTGGTGCTGATGGAGATGTTACTTGAATAGGGATGTGCCCTAGAGCCAATCCAAGCTAAAATAATTCTTAGTTTTTATGTAAATTGGAAATTCTGTGTTATCTATCAAAGGTTAATTGTTAAATATCATTTCAGTCTGTAACTGACTCATTCCAAACCAGGAAACATTTTAACAAAAAAGAACAAGTGCTTTTTGTGTTTTTCTTGTTCTAGTGGAGAAGTGAAGTAAAGTTAATTATCTTGGTTATTGAAAAGCAGCATGGTATATTCTGCAGTGCTGGAAAAAAGACAGGTGTCTCACAAACACTAAGTCTTCTCTTTCTAAGGAGACCCTTAGCCCCTCATGTAGGATATTTTGACTATGCATTTATCTTCTATATTTCCATTCATATGTCTACTGATCCTCTGAAAGAAATTTCTTTTTTACCAACTGGATATATCTAAAATATTCATCTTTACTGTAACACAATTTTTACCTTCTAGAAGCTTTTGATATTCCTCCTTTTATGTGTAAGGAAAATAAGGTTATCATGTATATGAGAAAAAAATGAAGAGTAACAAAAGTGTGCCTTAAAAGTATAAAATAAACCATGTAGGTTTTAAGGAGGGCAGAATCACCTGTGAAAAAGATGGGATGCAAAGAATAGCTCCATGGGGCTCTCACTCTGAAGGAATGAGGACAGTGGACCCTATTTCAGTGCCTGGGGTTCATCTTCAAATAAGTAGGGCTCTTTATAAAGTCTACTAAGTGATCCCCAGCTCAATAATTCCCACTCTCCACCCCGAACACTTGCTTGCCCATCAGCATGCCACACTCATTGCCCTGCTGGGTTCTTTGTCTGCCTTCTGTCCCTTGCAAGAAGGCCTCGAAGCCTTCACTCTTCAACAGTGTCATTTAACTTACTTTTTTCACTAACGTGGAAAACTGCTTATATTATGGATGTCTGTCCGCCCTGATCATACCAATGCCATCAACTGCTTCTGGAGTTTGTAGCAGAAGTCCTGGGTTTCTGGTAGCTTTAATAAAAGTGACCTATTCACTCTTGGCTTTGCTATTTCAATCCTATTGACTTCAGTATCTTCTTACGTTAAATGAAAATGTTAACAAGACTGCTCTCTTTACCGAAGAGAGTGCTGTGTGACTTCAGAGGCGTCTTGTTAACTGGAAAACTGCCGTATCTAGATGGACTAGTTAGGATATATAAAAAATATTCATCGTCCTCACATGAACTAGTATTTCCAGAGTAATGGGCACATTTCATTCACTCTGATAATAAAATTTCACAATAAGCTCATCAAGTAGCCGCTTCCATGAAGTAACTTTTGTGGTTTAGAGAGGGAACTTTAGAAAGGTTAATTGCCTTACTCAAAGTCACTAAAAATAAAGCAATAAGATTGTTACCTAATCCCATATATTGTACTAACCACTACCATGCACTGTCTGTTAATTGTTCTGCATTCTAAAGTGATCAGTAGTCTAAACAGCTAAGATAATTTTTATTGTGAACCCAGAGCCTGACACCTGCAGATGGCGGAGGCAGGTTTCGTAGCCTCTCCTTAGTATGTGCCTTGTCATATTCCTTTCTTTAATATGAAGCCACTGGGACCTGATTGCTCTCCACACTCTGAGAGCATGAGAAGGAAAGCTTGTTACCAGTCATCATAGGTCATAGTCCATATGTACAACCATTTCTGAGCAAAGAAGTTTCATTGTTGCTAGGAAATGGCATCCAGGAGTACTATTACCCTTGTCACAGACTGGGTTAGGGTACAGCAGAAGGGAAGGAAGGATCAGCCCATCAAAGTTGCCAACATGCAAAAGGTTATTAAAAAAATAAGTCCTCAAGGTTGTACTTTATCTTGGAGTGCAGCACCTCCAGTGTGCCGACAAGATCGGATCATTGGTGAGGAAGGAAGAGAGATCCAGATCCTGTTTAGAAAAGTTTGTAAGACACAAGGTCAGAAGTAAGGTGCAACTAGATGCAAATTTCTGTCCTCCCACTGCAGTGTTTATGTATGTGCTTATTCCCGCAGGAAGGTCATGAGGCTGAGAGACAGGGATGAGGCAAGAACAAACCATGGAGTGCCTTCGTTTCTCCAGTGTTGCTGTCTCTGACCTAGCAGTTCCATCAGCAGCGCTGTCTCACATGTACTTGCTGGGTTTCCACGTGCATCACTCTAGGTCAGAAACATAAAGATCCTGTCCACCTTCCTGGGGAAGTATAGGCTCCTGGGGCAGAAGTGGCCTACTGTATAATATAGGGGCAGAAAGAATTATTAGGGCAAGGGCTCCAGGATGCAGGAGTTTATGAGAAGGAACAACTTCCCACAGCTGTGGTCACCATGGGGTTCAGCAATTAGTGTAGGGCAGCTGGACCTGAATGTCCACAAAGAGGGAAGAGAAATGGACCCCTTGTGTAAAGACATCAGTCATGTACAAAGTCAGAAATGTTCAGCCACTGGACATAAACTTCTGTGCTTTAATTTCAGTGCTTCTGTATTTGCTCATTCTTGAAGAAGACTGTGATGGGGGACAGAAGAGAAGCAGAAGCAAAGCATGAACAGCTCCATCTCTGCACGAGTGCCACGTTTCTGACCCAGTGGCTCCATCCACAGCCAGATTTCTTGTCTACTTGTTGGGTATTTATACATGGCATGATCAAAATGTAAGATGAGTGTTTAATTTTTTACAAAATTATAACAGTGAAAGACAGTAGCTATCAATCTCTCTCAGAATACACCCCCTCACTTTGGTCACAGTTCTTGCATCATTCTTTTCACTTTCTGAAGCAGTTCTGGAAGTCTTTTTTCTAATGTGGCTTTAGTTATGCTGTTATATGTGCTAGATATCTTGAACTGATTCAACACATTTCCTGGTCATGGTTGTTTTGACTGTGGGAGAGAACTAGAAATCACAGAGTGCCAGACATGGTAAATAAGATAGATTAGGGCACAATGGAGTGTTTATTTGACAGAAATTTCCCAAATGTAAACTGCTTCGTAGAGTGGAAGAATTATGGGATAAAAGTGCTTGAAGTGAGAGAGAAATATTTTGAAGGGATTAATGACAATAGATCTTTTACCGTCATAAAATTTTTAATTGAAATACTCATCATACATGCTGATCACCCCTTTCCCTATCACCTATGTCAGGGTAATCTTGCTCCTGCCCACCTCGTTGCAAAGGTTAGGCTCTTGTGCCAGGGTGGCAATGGGTAGGAAAGACAGCTCTGGGTTCAGCACAGGACACGGTAAGAGTTGTGTTCATGCCAGAAAAACACTAACATGTGCAAGACAGAGGGTACAGCTCTCAGTGAGAACATCAGAGAATTCAATGACAATACAAGAAATTTGAAAACTACACACATATTTCTGCTCATCAAAGTAAAATAACAAACTATCAAAAGATTTCTAATTCTTGAGTTTATAAAGATCTTACACAAATCGTTGAAGATAAATGGGCAGAAAAACCCGGAGGGACCCAGCAGGCTGGAGTCGCACGAAGAGGCGAACACGGCCTCCTGGAGGCTTCAAGACATGGAGTAGCGGGGAGGAGGAACAGAACCCTGGAGAGGATCGGGAGCCGGGCGCAGGGATTGGAGGGTCTTGCTGTGCAGTTCAGTCTGGCCTCCAGCTCATTTTGTAGTCCAGGCTGGTCTGGAACTCGCAACAATTCTCCTGGCTCAGCCTCCCAAGTGTTAGGATTACAGGATCAGCTATTTTGATCAAGATGTTGAGACCATGTTGAGAGATGACCCAGGGTGTTTCTTAATAACAAGAGTTTACTATTGACCTAGGAAGGAAATCACAGGTGTATGGAACGATTGGAGCTGAGGCTCTGAAACTGTATCTGACTGAGTCTGAGTAGAGAGAGAATCCTTTCACTCCTGACAACCAAGTTTCCTCATGTGAATCTGCATGACCACTGTGACGGTGATGCTGGGGTACGACAACAGTTCCAAATTTGTCCTTTAAAAGATGCGTGATCACTTCCGGGAAGATGGCGACCAGGTGAGCAGCAAAGGAGTGATCCTTCTTGATAAACACCACCAGCTCGAGACAGACTTGGCAAGCGTGAATGCCGGGACCTCGGCTGGGAAGTTCGAACTGAACATGTTTCTCTGAGCTGCCGGGGGACATACGGTAGGGCGGCCCAAATTGCCGTGGCGAGACGAGGAAAAGCCCCGAACGCTGGGCACCAGAGATGCTCTGCGCGGGGAGGGGGCTTGGCTGGGTCCGAGCGCCCTGGGGGAACAGCCAGCTCGATCCCTCCTGCTTCCCGAACCGGCTCAGCTCGCCAGCGACTTCCATCAGAAATTGGCTTTTTAGCAGTGGCAACGGGGGGCGGTCTTGGATCTCGCGTGCATCGAGCAGGCTACGCAGCCAAGGCCCTCAGCAACCTACAGTCTGCTGCGGAGGCGGCATGAGGAGCACAGAGGAGCTGAGCATCCTGCTCCCTTCCGCAGACCCGGAGAGCGCGAGGAAACAGAAGTGGAGTGGAGCAGCGGATCGTGAGCATAGCACAAAAAACTGGCACTTTGGAATCTTCCTGCCTGCAGGGACTCCAAAAACTGGTGAGCTATCTGTGCTCGTGACCAGATCACCGAATGGGGGAGGAGATCTGTCCCTATAGCTGCAGGGAACCCTGGGAGGGCGGGGGAGTGGTCTTACACACCCCACCCAGGTCTCTCGGTAGGGAGTAGCAAACCAGCATCTAGGTTGGCGGTGGAGACGCCCGGCGGTCCCACGTTTCGCGCGTGTCGGGCGAGCCGCGCGGAGGGCCCCAAACGCCGCCGGAAGCGGAGAGAGGGATTTGCTGGATCCTAGCGCCCTGAGAGCACGGACGCCTCGATCCCTCCCGCCTCCCGAGCCGGCGCAGCCCCCCGGCGACTCCCGACAGAGATCGGCTTGTTAGCGGCGGAGACGCCCGGCAATCCCACGTTTCGCGCGTGTCGGGCGAGCCGCGCGGGAGAGAGGGATTTGCTGGGTCCTGGC
>PVLD010021784.1:0-30688 GCA_004027595.1 Dinomys branickii
TAGATACTCCCTACCTAGTGACCTGGGTGAGGTGTGTAAGACTGCTCCCCCACCCTCCCAGTGTTCCCTGCAGGTATAGGGATGGATCTCCTCCCCCACTCGGTGATCTGGTCGCGAGCGCCGATATCTCACCAGTTATTGGAGTCCCTGCAGGCATGAAGGTTCCAAGGTGCCAGTCTATCCTTTGGGGCTTTCTGCGTGGCCCGCCCGATGCGCACGGAACGTGAGACCGCTGGGCGTTGCCGCCACCAGAGAGCCGATCTCTGTCGGGAGTCGCCAGAGAGCTGCGCCGGGTCGGGAGGTGGGAGGGATCGAGCCGTCCGTGCTCTCAGGGCGCTAGGACCCAGTAAATCTTTCTCTCCGCTCCCGGCGCTTGGGGCCCTCCGCGCGGCCCGCCCGACACGCGCGAAACGTGGTATTGCTGGGCGTCTCCGCCGCTAGCAAGCCGATCTCTGTTGGGAGTCGCCGGGGGGCTGCACCGGCTCGGGAGGCGGGAGGGACCGAGGCGGCCGTGCTCCCACGGTGCTTGGACCGAGCCAAGCTTCTTTCCCGCGCGGATCGACCCTGGCTCCCAGCGTCTCTGTTTTTTGTTTTTTAAACCTGGTCCTTTTCTAATCTATACATAAGAGAGTCTACATTCACATTTACACAAAGACTGACCAGACCACAAAAAATAAGGCCCTTATGCCTATTGTCTAATATGCTCACTAGGGGTAGTTGGGTTCCCAGTAGCTTTAAAGGAAGAAGAAAGGACATCCAAACTTGAGATGAAGGAGATACTGCATACAGTAGCTATGCTCCAGTTCATTAACAATTGCTAGTCCTAGCTGGACTCTCAGATCCTGGAATGAAGAAAGTTTTCACCTAGAGAATCAGAATGTCACAGAGACACATGATTCTTAATTAATGGCTGGGCCAAGGAAGAATGCATTTTCTCAGATTTTCTATTTTGGTCTTTTTGAAGCTATTTTTTTTTTTTGTAGAAAAAATCCTAAAATTCGTAACTTCTTTAGCAAAGTTTAATTCCTTGTGTCCCAAGGAGAAGGAAATAGAAACCGAACATCTCTGCCACTTTAAAACGGGAGTCCAGGCAGTTGTTTGATGTTACTAGATGAAGCTAATGCTGAGGGCTTTAGTTCACTGTAGTAGCACAGATATTTTGCTTGTTCATTAGCATGTCTCACCAGATGGTAACTTTCCAGCAACCTGGATTAAAAGGAAAACCCAGCTTGTACATTTTAAAATTCATCAAATAGTAGCTAAAATTACATCTTTAACATTCTATATCTTAGGTGTTCACTGTAAAACTTTTGATAATTTAAAAAATTTTTATTATAGCTTTGTGAATTTTAAATCTCAAATTGGACTCTAGTTGTGTGAAACATATCTAAGTTTTTAAATAAGATATCATATAATGAGCATCTTCTTTCAAAAATATTAATATAAAGCCTGCATTTAGTGACATTTTATTCAATAGGCACAATGTGATGTATTTATTCATTTACACTATTTAATTCAACCTCCATTGGATTGCTCTCATTTTTCACTATTATACATAAAGCCACAGGGACTATTTCTCTGGGTGTTGTTTGTCTCTGTTTAAAAGAATCATTTGAGGTTATCTTAAATATGTTTCTTTAGGTATATAGACAAACAGACTTTCCAAATGCCGTATTCCTCAGAATGTTTATTTCTCCCATATCACTAACGTGGCCAGGATACCCCATTGTTGTTCTCTTTGGACATCTTAGTATGTTAGGACTAGAGGCCAACTGTGGTGGCATTTGGTGCACTGCAGCATACAGACAGGAAGAAACAAGGTATTCGCCTCCATTTGAGGCTTAAGTAGCAGCATGCTTGCTTCAACTTCTGCCTAAAACGGAGACTTTCCCCCTGTCAAATTGTTGAGCCACTCCATCAATTAGAAAGCATTTTGAAAAAAACCTAATGCCAGTGAAATGCAAAGCATTTTAATTATTAATGTTGGTATGTTAAAATATCTACAGTCTTTATTTCTCTGACCTCCTTATCCATCTCTACCACTTTACAACCAGTTCTAAACGGTATCTCTAATTCTGCTTTACGTGTTTTATGTTTCATGAGTGAATGGAAGTGCAGATGGTATCAGCGGTGATGGAATGGAATGAGCTTTTCATCCAGCTGAAAAATCACCCCTAGCTACTGAAATATAACAGCATACATCACAGTCAAGTTGTCAGAGGGGGATGTATCACAGCTATGACCTCACAGCCGTAAAATATAAACCATGTAACATGTAAGGAAACCCAAGACAACTTTTCCAGGTTGTTTTTATTAATAAGATTACCATATGGAAAGTAACTTTTAAGTTATTATAAGTACTCCTTCATTAAGAGAATACTTTAAAATTGCCTAGACTTTTCTGTTTTCGAGTTTCTTCTTTATTGCTTGGAAGCATAAATTGTAGTATCTGTTATCTCCACACGACATGCTTAGCCCCAAGTGTGGGGGTAAAAGGCCTGAGTCTTTTCACACCTTTGATGTCCGAGGTTCCAACTAGCTTGCCTCATTCCCCGTTGCTAAATGGGCCACGACAGCAGGTGGTTCTGGTGAGTTAACTCCAGCCAACAGCAGAGCTTTGCCAGCAACTGTCAGAGTCAGTCTGGGACAGCCTTTAACAAAAACTATCCCTCTGGCCTTTCTCCACACAGAACTCACATCTAACTCAAATAATTCACTAAAGACTTTTGATGGCAGCTTTGTGAGTTTCTAAGGTTGCTTTACAAGTCCCACGACTGTTTTCTTTGAAGTCTGATGATATCTCTTTATTCTTACTTGCATCTTGGTTTTATTTATAATTAAGATTATGGCAAAATCAACTGTGCTGGTATCATTTGGTACCGTATTTTAAATCCTCTCTGTGATTATTGCCACATTCCTGTTACCCCTTCAGTTGTCTTCCCTGTTTGGAAAAGCACAGATGATTTAGGTCACTACTAGGAAAGAGAGAGATGGATGAATATTACCTAGTTATCTTTATATAAGAAGTGTTAAGCTTTAGTGAAATTTTGAATGAGGAAATTGTTTCTACTGAAGGTGTTGCAAATAGATGTTTGTTTATACACTGTCCTTAAAGTAGGTAATCTCCATTCCAATTCTTGTAAAGCTGTACTTTGGCTTGAATACAATTTAATTATGTACCTCTGGAGGTCCGTTATGATTGATAGTTTGTTCCCATGGTAGTGCTTTTGAGAGATAGTGGAAATTTGAGGGAGAGGGATCTGTTCAGAGGTCTTAGGTCACGGAGGGTGTACTCTTGAAAGGGACTGTGGGACCCAGTCTTTTCCTTACTGCTCCTACTTGGTGATGGAAGCTTTTCCACACACATGTACTTCTGCCACAATGTGACCGCAGCAAGGAAGCTCTTGTAACTGAGCTGATATAGGTACTATGGGCATGAACTGCCAACACTTGGACTAAATCAACCTTTTCTTTTTGTAAATTTGTTGCATCTGGCATTTTATTGTAGTAATGAAAAGGTGACTAATAAAATCCAGCACCTATACCATGATTTTTACAAATATTCCTACATCATTACAGTCAACATTACAGTCTTTGTTGCATCTTGTTCTCTGGTTTTTCATGGCTGTTGCTTAGTTTCTGTTTGCCATTGTCTCCACTATGAAACAGCCTCTTTATAGGATTTACTCCTCTCAAAAGAAAAAATTACCACAAAAGAACTTATTTATGTCAGACAATATTGAAGGTTTGGGCACTGGAAGGGGGTTTGTACTGCAATTGTGGCTGGCATTTTTGGTGTTTAGAGTCCTCTGGTCACTTTGTATTTCTTTCCATTTTTTCTCTTTCTTCCCCTGTTCCCTCTCAGGAATACTTTACCTACCACTACTCACCAGTTCTTCCCATTTTTTGTGCAGAGAACTGTCTTCCCTCTAATTCTCCAACAGTGCTGGGCCAGGTGGATTTCTCTGCCCTGCAAGAATTTTACTGAAGCTTTGGCACTTACTGTACAATAATTTCTGGGTATGATTTCTAGAACAATTTCCTTTTTGTGTTTCCATGTTTTCTCTGGAAAAAGAAGTGAGTGTTTTCCTGATGCAGAGTAAATCACTGTCCAGCCCCTCAGTTTGGGCTCTTATCAGTTTTATGACTAAGCGATTGATGGAGTTGGACAAGAAAATGTGCATTTCTGCTGTCTGGAAAAATAATACATAAAAATACATCACTTTTTAATAGATGTAGAGGGGGTGAACAATTCAGTCTGGTTAGCATATGGAAGCAGCAAACTTGTATGTAAATGTGAAGTTATTGTCATTGAAAATGATCTATTGGTCTGTGATTATTGCCCAAATGAGAAGGGATGGAGACAAGCTCCATAAACTGTGCTTTGAGGAAACTGAGGTGGCTGGAGAAGCCTCACATATGGAAAAGTCCGGTAGTCCTGTTTCACATCCTCATTATTATGGCTCATTTGCTGTACCCTCCACACATTATCTCATTTACTCTCAAATAAAGCTGTGGAGGAGGGGCTGTGGAGAAATATAGCTCCTCCTTCACAGCCTTATTTGAGGGTAAATATGAGGCCAATGAGGCATGCAGAGGTGAAGTCATTATTGCTGTTGTTCATAATGCTGCCACTTTGTGTGTCACTTTAGTCCTAAGAAATCTACTTTTTTCTTTTCTTTTCTTTTCTCTCTCTCTCTCTCTCTCTCTCTCTCTCTCTCTCTCTCTCTCTCTCTCTCTCTCTCTCTGTCTTTCTTTCTTTCTTTCTTTTCCAAACAGGGTCTCAAACTTACTATGTAGCCCAGTTGGCCTTAACTCAGGGTAAACCTCCTGTCGTGGGCTCCCAGTCACTGGGATTATAGGCACACGCCACCACAACCACCTTGCCTTTTTTTGGTAATCACTGCATTCCTAGTAGATGGGCAAGAAAGGTATTGTTCAACCCATTTTATAGATGATGAAAGTGAACCTTCCAGAGGCTTTTGTTGATGCTAAGAGTAATTCAGACCTTTGCTTATGTAAGGTTTTTGCCTTTTCTGATTCAGGTGACTTACAAGTCTTGTCCCCTCACTGAGGCTCACTTTATCATACAGAAGTGAGGGATATGAACTGCCTCTCAAGACTATTATGAATATTAGAGGTAGAGAGAACATTAGATTAGATTGTATAACACTCAATTGTGGCTGAGACAAAAGAGCTGATTATTATATCACCGATACCAGGGTGAATCATGATGGCTTCCAACAGGTGGGAACAGAAACCACTCTGTATTCGTATGGTCTTGGAATGAGTTGGACTTGTTAAGTGATGACTCCGGTGGAGAGTGGTGAGCCACTCAGGATGCAACTCAAGATCATAGTCATATGGGAAATAAATCAGACCCATATGTGTAAACATCATCTTTTCTCACTAGTGTGAGAAATTGAACGAGTACTTAAGATCCAAAAATACGATAAATATAATGAATTGGAAGAAACTGTTCAAAAGAAAAGACAAACAGTGATGAGGGAAAGGAGAAAGGAAGAAATGGAAAAGGAAAAATTATGTTTACACACAAGATAGTTAAGATGGTGATACAGCTAGTTTCTCTTAGTTCGTTGAAAAGAAAGGTTTGTGCTAACATTGTTTGAACAAAATATCATGCCTATATCTTGTACTCTGATTAACTACTACAAAGACAACACTACACAGTGTATTAATTATTGTAACTCCCCTACTACCCTATTTTGAAGCTTTGTTTTGTTATTTTTATTTTTTTCTCTTCAAAATAAAAAAATTATGAACAGGTCAATCCAGTGAAACATAGTTATTACCCCAAATCTAGAAAAGTGGAGACCAGACAAAATGGAAAGGGGAAAGGAATATTCATCTAAGAGGTTGTTGGGAAAATGCAGATAATTCTAGTGTCTTTGCGCAATGCCTGGGATAAATTAAGCACTTAACAAATATTTGCTCTTTCCTTTCTACTTTTTCTACTGAAGTCTAGCGTTTAGGATCTGCTATGAACTTTACTAAATATTACATGGCTCAAATATATCTCTTTTTGACTGTAAACAGCTCACCGAGACACATGCTAAGAATTCAGTGAAATGACAAAATCCGGGCATGGAGCCATGTGTTTTGATTTCCTAAGAATATCCACGTCTTTTCTCAAATATATTATTATTGTGAAAGGTGCCTTCATCTTCACAGTTTTCTACGTTAAAAATCATTTTCATAGTTTTCTTCCTCAACTACCATCTACTAGGTTTTTATTTTTCTGTTCTTTTTTTTTTTTGGCGGTACTGGGGATTGAACTGAGGACCCTGCGCCTGCTAGGCAGGCGCTTATTCCACTGAGCTATATCCCCAGCCCTAGGTTTTTATTTTTCTGTAGTATATGATTTGAAGCAAATCTCAAACAGGTGTAACTTTCATTTATAAATAGTTCACTGTACATTCTCGACAGATAAGAACTTAAAAAGCATCGTGATCTCACCCAGAAAGTGAATAATGATTTCTTAATGTTTTCCAGTTTTCTCAGTTGTCTCAAAGTGTCTTCTTAGAGGTGCTTTGCTTGGATTATGCTTTGTCTGCTTTTAAATTCATTTTCTCTTGTCCTCTCTCCTATTGTCACTTGTTCTTCTCTTATATTGTTGTCCAGTCTACATAATATTTAATGACTCTTTCAAAGATATACACAATAGGTAAAATGGTGAAACAAAATAACTTCAAAATAATTGATAAAGTATGACAAAGTAAATATAAGCAGAAAAGATGGAACCGAGACTGCGGTGAAGACTACAAAGCTCCACCATGAAGCTTTTATGTTCCTTTCTCCCAAACCATGCACTTCTTCTGAGCTTCCTAGCAGCACTACAAAGAGAAACATGTGCAACTACAGGAATTAGAGTTGACAACACATAATACAATTGTTCAGGAGCAGCATGACCTGAGAGATGTTTTCCCATGTTTCTTGGCAAAGCCGCTGATAACTCTTCTGCGGTATCGTGTTCTGCATAGTAGCCTTGAAGTATGAGAGCAAAGAGTTTCACAAAAGTTATTAAAAATCACATCCTGAGTATTGGTTCTACTGCTGCTTGTGCTAATCAAGTCCATTATTCCACAAATATTTCTTGGAGTTCATAGATATATACCTAGGTTTGTGCAGCAGCTGCTGGCTGATCTTACCTAAAACAGCTCACCTCACTCAACGCAGGTATCCTGAATAGCTCTGCCATTCTGATCTTCCCCGGGAAGCACTGATTTCAGCCTATTTTTCTCTTGTTTAAGGACCTTCAGTATTTCCACACTGGCCTCTGAATGTGTAAGTTTCTCTGCTGCAAGTTCAGTGTCATGTCAAAAAAGATCTGCTCAAGTGTTGCGAACCTTTGAGAAGGTGAAAGGAAAGGAGCCCATCGCAAGGTTCATGGGTGTAAAGACCGGGAAGCCATGATGTTTCTAAGAAATACCTGGGAGTGAATCAACTTAAAGTTAGGGCCATGGTATTTGGCACTTAAATTGTTCCTTGGTTGTTGTAGGTGGGCATTAGCTTTAGGAATCTGCTGCATAGGTTCTAGTCGTGGACATGTCACTTACTACCAAGGACAAGTTACTTAAGCCTGCTGTGCCTCAGTTTCTTAACCTACAAATTGGAAATAATGCAATGGCATCTCCTAGGAGATACAATTGGGGAGATTGAACGAGCCACACAAAAAAGTGCCCCACCGGGGGTTAGCTATGTGCTTTGCTGGGGTGAGCACAGTGCCTCTTTGCAGCAAGCCTAGAAATTCTTCATGCTTTGAAGCTTACATCTCTCTCATTTTCTGAATATTTTCTGCCATCATTTATTTAAAACTTGCTGAAAAGAAAATTTTAGAAATGTAAAGAAAAAGAAAAAAAACTGCTGTTTTTTAAAATTTAAAAACTACAGGAAATATGATTTAAGAGAAATATAATTTGATTCACTAGAGTACTTTAAAAATGTATAAGCAATGATGAGCTTTTAACTTTTCCTAGAAACCATTTCTTCAGGGATACTCAACAATGGGAAGTTTTTCTGAAGTGGTCACAAGTTTTGCTTTGAGGTGCTGTATTTTTAGATTTGAGGTATGATAGAGACCTTAGCTCACATCAGCAGGAGGGTGCTCTGCCCGAAGGCCTTAGGCACTTCCATCATCAGTGGAAATGCAAAAAAGAGCTTCAAACTGAAGCTCTGTTTGCATTCAGCCAATGGTCTATGTTTCCATGAGATCATCTTTCATCAGATCATATTATTTAGGAAATGCAGTTTTGGAAGAAATGGATCCAGAATCCTTCCTTGGCCACATGAAAGTCATTAGTGAGGTGGTAGAATCAAGGCACCTGGCCTCATTCATATTTCCGAAACCCAGGGAAAACAACTACAATAGAACTAGAAGAGATAATAAATAGGTAGAAGAGACATGAAATTTGAAAACAGCCCAACTGCCAAGAAGTGCAGGAAGGAGGTTGGGAGCACATGCTCACTGTGGGTCTCTGTACCACAGTGCTGTCAGCAGCAATGCCCTTGGCCTTGTAAAGCAGTGGCCCCTGAGGAGAAACACAAACTTCAGGGTATTCCTGAGCTTTGGAAAGGATATAAAGCTGAGTGAGGAAAAGAGATGCAGGCCATCTTTTGTAATGGACTGGCGAGACAGTGGGCACTAAAGCTTGCGGCTGAAGGAAATGGCTGGTGAATCACCGCTCATCGATCAGCACAACGGCCAGGCTGCCAAGAGTTAAGACAATGACATAAGGCAGAGAAAAGCCAAGCTGATGGTGGATTTTGCTCCCTTCCCTGGCCTCTCTGCCATATCATTAAAAAAAAAAAATCCATAAAGATCAGTCCCCATAAAACAATGAGTAATCTCATAAAAAGATGAATAGTTATGGAAAAGGAATTCGCTTGGAACATAACACAAATATATTGCAAGAAAAATAAACAAGCATATGACAAAAAACAGATTAACATTTCAAAAAGTTATGCCATAACCTAGATAAAATGTTGTAAAGAACGTATTTCCATTAAAATGTATAAAAATGACTTTTATGAAGCAATAATTCAAAGGAAACTATGCTGACTCAAGTAAGAGCTAATTAAATTACTAAGAGTGATTTTTAAAAAACGTACAGGGATCTGGAGAAAAAGAAAAGAAAAACTAGTTACAGAAGTGAAAATTAACACAATAAGTTAAAAAAGAGATGCTGCTTGAAATAGGGAAGGTATAAAGAGAATACATTTGGTAAAAAGGGAAATATTGTAAATAGAAAAAAATAAACACTTAAAATGATTACTGAGAAAATAATTGATGTGGAAGATATGAAAACTGTCCTGCAAATGAGTGCCTTTACTAAAAGAAACAGTATATTTAGATATAACATATTAAATACTTCCTCAATAAAAAAGACCTAAATAATACTTTGAAATGAATCCAGATATTTCACAAAGGAGGAAAAAAAGAATAAATAAAATCAACTCTGAGACATAGCTTGGTAAATTACTAGATTGAAAGATAAAGTATGAATCTGGGCTGGGAAAAATCAATGTTATAATAAGAAAAAATTAAGTTTGGCCTCGAAGTTCTTTGTAAGAGTACTAACCACTAGAAGCTGGTCAAAAACATTTTCAAGTCCTAAAAATTATGTGGCCCAAGATTTTTTATCTAACCAATTTCTTGTTCGATATTTTCAAGCATGTAAAATGTCAGGAAAAGATTATTTATGTTTCCTGCCTTAAAACACACAGCAAACTTGATGTCAATAAAAAAATGTAGCTATGGTGGTAGTGAAAGTAAATATTGAATTAATCAAATAATGGAATAAGACAATAATTGGACTAACTGTCATTAGAGAATAGAATATATCATAGAAATACAATAAAAGAAGTAAAAAGTGAGAGGTACAGAGAAGGAAAAAAGTCAGTATAAGTGTGAGCTCCTGTCTTTTTTAGCATGACTTCCAAATCTTTTGTTTACATGATAAAACATGTAGTAGAGATGATGATGTATTATTTAAAAGTATAAAGTTAACAACTAGAAGCATTAATAATATGATAACCTATAACTGGAGAGAGTAAGTTAAGCACTATGAAATAAATGTAAGTGTGGTCCTTTTCTCACTTTTCATGGTGAAGAGTTATCAGACTACATAATAAAGGTAAAAAGTTGGCAAATTAGTGCATAAAAGTATAAAGGCGATTATGAAAATGTCCTAGAATAGACCATAAACTTTCAGCACTATTTGAATGCAAATAAAAACACTAAGAATCCAAAGACCATTATTATATAGGAAAATAAGTATCTGTGTGTGTCTTAAACTTGTGAGTTTTCAATTTGTATATATATAACCTTGTGAAGGAAAAATGTAACTAGGGATAATTCAATTATGACCAAATATTTCTCTTACGTCAAAAAATTATATACCTATTGAGTGAGATTCTAAGCTTGAATTGCAAAGCACAGTTCCAATGTATGTTGTAAACAGACACAAATGGCTAAATGTTTACCAGACGAATGCAGGAGAAAGAAGTATGTCTCCTGATTTAAAGTGAGTTACTATGGTCTGGATGTGCACCTCACCCCATTCACATACTGAGATGTAGCTTCCAAGGTGATAATATTAAGAAGTGACTCCTTTAAGAGGTGATTAGGTCATGAAGTCTCTGTCACCTTGAATGGGACTAGTGTCCCTATAAAAATGGCTTGAGGTACCCTTTTTGTCTTCTGCCACGTGAAGACATGTATAAGATGACATTTGTGAGGAGGGCTCTTGAGACACTGGTTTGACCAGTTTATGTTGGACTTCTCAGTCTCCAGAACTGTAAGCAATGAATTTTTGTTGTTCATAAGTTATCCAGTCTCAGGAGTTTGCTTTAATAACCTGAATGTCTAAAACATAAATTGAGGGTGAATTAAAGAAGAAGTATTAGAGATAAACAATATTTTATAAGGGAGAAGACATAATGCATATGAAGATCTAATTTATATGAGTAAATATCAAATGTCAAAGCACTGAAATTCATAAAGCACAAGCTACTGGAAATACAAAGAGAATTAAGGAAGAACACTCTGGCATAAGATCTTTTTAAAAAGTTGATACATGTTTGCCATACATAATGACCATATTCATCACAGGGAATTTGTGCCTGTCCATAATTTATCTTAATTCTTTGTTTTTCCCCACTCCTCTCCCCTCCCCTCAGCCCTTCTGCCCCTCCCCATTTATAAAAACTTTGTTTCCATTTTGTTTTTTCTTTCTCTCTTTTCAAAGTCTCTTTTCTGTTCTTTCCATTCCATCTCCCCCCTCCCTTGTTCCCCCTCCCATCTGAACCTGCTCTTCCTACGTCCCAACATGTCCCTCATTTTATTCTTTATTTATCCTTTAAGTTTCTCACATGAGACAAACGATGCAATATTAAAATGTGTGTCTAATTTATTTCATTTAAAATTACAGTCTTGAGGAGCATTCATTTACCTAAAAGTGTGTCTGAACTATCCTCCTTACGGAAGAGTAGTACACCACTGTATTTAAGACCACATTTTCTTTATCTATTCATCCATTGATGGGCATATGTTCTGGTGTGCTGCTGTACACAGGGCTATTCATTTATCACTGTGGAATGATGCCTCTAACTCTTCCAAAAAGATACCTAGAAGGAGAATAGATAGGTCAAGTGGGACCTCCAGTTTTAGTCTTTTGAGATATCTCCATACTAATTTCCATACTGGTTGTACCAAATTACACTCCCACCAACAACGGAAAGTGTTCCTTTTTCCCCACAACCCCAGCAGCATTTGTTATTATGTGACCTTGATGATGGCCATTCTTTTTGGAATGAAATGGAATCTCAGCATTGTTTTAATTTGCATTTCTTTAATGACTACTGTTATAGTTTGTGTCTGGGTGTGCCCCCAAAGCCTCATGCAGTCATGGGGTGGGCTTCTAGAGTTATGATTGATTCATGGTCCAGTGTTGGAATTATGGATGTTAGTGCTACACTTGCCCTGGGGTGGGTAGTTTGCATACAGTGTAAAGGAGGGAAAGAGGCTTGCTCTTCCCTCTGCTCTTCCATTTTGTTCTTGCTGATTTTGCTGTCCTCTGCTGCCATGAACTGTTGCCCTCTACCATGTACCACTCTGCCTTGGATCCACCCAAGTATGGACTGATACCTCCACAAACTGTAAACTAAATAAAGCTTTCCTTCCTTAATTTTGGGCATCCAGGTAATTTGTCTCAGCAATAAGAGAAAAGTAAGCAAGACAACCACTGATGCTGAATATTTTTTCATATATTTATTTATTGTTTGTATTTTTCATCTAAGAAGCATATCTTCATTTCAGACGGTCACTTTTGGATTGGGTCTTTAAATTTGGTGCATCTGATGTTTTGGAATTATTTATATAGTCTAGATATTAGGTCTTTGTCTAGGAATAACTGATAAAATTTTTTCCCATTCTGTGTTTGTCTTTTCACTCTGCTGGTGTTTTCTTTTGCTGCTTAAAAGGCTTTTTAATTTGATGTGATGTCAGTTGTTGATTCTTTGTAATATTTCCTGTGCACCTGGGGTTTTGTTCATAAAATCTTTGGTTACACCTATGTCTTCCAAAGTTTTATGTACTCTATTTTCCAGCAGATACAGTGTTTCTGTTTCAATATATAGATCTTTGATGCATTTTGATTTTAGTTTAGTGCCTAGTGAGAGGTGTGGGTCTAGGTCTTGCTCTTTGGCATGTAGAAAGCCAATTTTCCCAGCACCATATATTGAAGGGGCTATCCTTCCAAGGAAGGTGTTGGCACCTTTGTCAAATGTAAGGGGGGCAGCACTTTGTAACAGAATATGTTTCAAGTTGTTTCTGCATCTTCTATTCTGTTTCATTGACCAATGGGTCTGGTTTTCTTTTTTGTTGTTGTTGTTGTTTTGACAGTGTCTTGCTGCTTTTACCACTGTAGCTTTGTAGTTATAATTCTACATCAGGTGTTGTGATGCCCCTTGCTAGCCCTTTTGCCCAGAATTGTTGCCAAGATCCTTTTGGTTACAAATGAATTTTAGGAGTGCTTTATTCTAGTTCTGTGAGGTATGCTATGGTATTTTGGTTAGGATTGCATTAAATCTGTATAACATTTTGGAAGTATGTACATTTTCACTACATTGGTTCTGGAGCCAATAATGGAGGGTATCTTTCCAGTTTATGATATCCTCTTTGATTTCCTTTTAAAACAAAGCATATTATAGTTTTCAATGTAAAGGTCTTTGATTTCTTTCATTTTATTGAGTCCTAAGAATTTCATTTTTCTTGGTGCTATTGTGAGAGGTGTTGTGTCCCTAATTTTTTTATCAGTGAGTTTAGTGTTTGTGCACCAGAATAATATTGATTTTTGAGTATTGACTATGAATCCTGTGAGGCTACTGAATTTGGTTCTTAAATGTAAGAATCTTTTGATGGAATTTTTAGGATCTTCTACGTAGAGTATCATGTCATCAACAAATAATGACAATTTAACTCCTTTTCCTGTTTATATAACTTTTATTTCTTTCTCTTACCTAATTGCTCTGGCTAATACTTTCAGGGCTATATTGAAAATGAGAGGTGATAGTGGGCATCCTTGTCTTGTTCCTTATTTTAGAGTGAAAGCATTCTATTTTGATCACTTAGTATTATATTGGCTATTGGTTTTTCATAGATAACTTTTGTCAGATTGAGATAAAGACCTTCTATTCTAACTTTATTAAAGGTTTATATCATGAATGGATATTGGACTTTGTCAACTGCTTTTTCTGCATCTATTTAGATGATCATGGTTTTTGTCCTTGATTCTGCTAATGTGATCTATGACATTTACTGATTTGTGTAGGTTGAACCATCTCTGCATGCCTGGGATGCATTCAACTTGGATGTACTGAATAACCTTTTTGATGATTTGCTGCATTTTGTTTGCCAGTATCTCACTGAACATTTTTGTGTCTATGTTCATTAAAATGACTGGCTTGTAGTTTTCTTTTTTGGTTTGGTCCCTCAGGTTATGTTATCAGGTTAATACTTGCTTCCAGGAATGAGTTTGGGAGTATTTCTTCTCTTTCAATTTCATAAAAGAGTTTGAGGCATAATAGCATTATATCTTCTTTAAAGTTCTTATAGAATTCAGCAGTGAATCGCTCAGGACCTTGGCTTTTCTTTGTTGGTAGCTTTTTTATTACTTCTTCAATTTTATTGACTGATACTGTAATGTTTAGAATTTTTATATCTTCTTGATTGAAGTTTGGTAATTCTTATGTGTGTAGGAGCCAATCAATTTCTTCTGAATTTTCCATCTACTAAAATACAAATTCTCAAAGTAGGTGCTGATGATCTTCCGGATTTCTAATGGATCTGTTGTGATTTCACCCTTTTCATTCCTAATTACATGAATTTGGGTCTTTTTAAAAAATAAGGTTGTCTAAGAGTTTGACCATTTTACTTAAGCCTTCAAAGAACTAACTCTGATTCTTTGTATTGTTTTCTTAGATTCAAGTGCATTAATTTCTGCTGATTTTTATAATTTCCTTCCTCATGTGAGCCTTGTGTTTAACTTCTTTTTCTGATTTCTTTTTTTTGATTTCCCAATTCATTGCACAATTCTCTGATAATATGCATGGGATAATTTCAATTCTTTTGCATTTACTTAAGCAGGTTCTATGAGCTAATATATGATCTATTTTGGAGGATATCCCATGTGCAGCTGAAAGGAATGTACACTCTGATATGTTGTGGGGTGAATACTCTGCAGAAATGTACTAACTCCATTTGGCTTGGTTCAACTCTGATATTTCTTTGTTGATTTTCTGTGTAATTCATCTGTCTATTTGTGACAGTGAGGCATTGAGATCTTCCATTAGTGCTTATCTGATCTTTTCATATTCATTATTGTTTGTTTTATATAATTGGGTGTGCTGATATTTGGTGCATATATTTTTATGATTGTTATCTCTTACTGTTGGATTGTTCCCATGACAAATATGTGACTTTGTCTCTTCTGATCCATCTTGACTTGAAATCCACTTTGTCTCCAAATAAAGTAGCTATCCCTACTTTTTCTCAGTTCTTTTTGCATGGTGTATTGTTTTCTATCCTTTGACTTTCAACCTATGAATTTCCTTTTGAGTTAAATGTGTTTCTTATAGGCAGCATAATGTTGGATATTGTTTCTTGATCTATTTTGCTAATCTGTTTCTTTTGATTGGTGAATTGAGACAATTCACATTGATGGTTATAACTGATAGGTATTAACTTATACTTGTTATACTGTTTTTATGTCATTGGTTCCCTTTTTTCCTTTCTATTTATTATTTGCTTTGCCTTGTAGAATCATTGCATTACGACTCTTCAAATTGTTTTCATCATTGTCTTTTTCTGGAATATCCTTCAGAACTTTTTGGAGTGCTTGTTTGTGAGAATGAATTTCTTCAGGTGTTCTTTACCATAGAAGTATCTTTATCATGGAAGTATCTCCATCAATTTTGAAAGGTAATTTTGCATGCTACAGCAGTCTGGGTTGAGGTTGTTCTCTTTTAGGGCTTGAAATGCTTTATTCCATGCTGTCCTTGACTTAAAGTTTCTGTTAAGAAAACTACTGCAATTCTAGTGATTCAAATCACTTTATAAGTGATTTGTTTCATTTCTTTAACAGATTTTAGTGCTCTCTTCTTGTGCTTAATTTCTGGAACCTTGACTATTATATGCCTTGGTGTAGTTTTTCATAATCATAGCTAGCTGGAGTTCTATATACCTCACTTATTGTGTCTCAATATTTTTTCCATGCTTAGATAGTTTTGTACTATTATTTTCATAAACAAGTTTTTATGGACTCTGTATTATCTTCTCATGTTTCACTGATTCAATTTAATATTATATTATCCTTCTTTGCATTATCTAGCAGCTATGGGTTATTTTAATTGTACCTTGCTATTTTTAAGAAGCCATTTATTTTATTTATTTTATATAAATTTTTTTATTTTAAAGAAAGTAGTAAAAGGAAAAAAAACAAACAATAGCAACATACCTACATCACAAACATAAACAAAACAAAGCAAGCACATTAAAAGTGATGCAGGGTCTCAAAGCAAAATGATGGGAATTAACAGTGATTGTTATATTACATACTGTTATCTTCAACCACATTGCTCAGATGACCAGATGCAAGAATGGAAGATTGCTCAAACTATAAAGAGAGTAAACAAATTATAACTAAACAAAACTTTAGAGATAATACAGAGTTTCACTAGACAAGATAGTAAGAATTCACCAATGGTTGTTCCATTGCATATTGTTGTCCTCAAATCAGTTGCTCAGATTACCAGATACAAGGATGAAAATTGGTCAGAATATAAAAAATTTTAAGCCCTAACTATTCCTTTCAATACACCATTGGACATCAACAGTGCAGTTATCCCAGCTGGTCTTTGATATACACATCTATATCCACATCATCTATATCTATCATCTACCTATCTATCTGTCTGTCTGTCTGTCTATCCTTTGCTTTCTTTCTTTCTTTTTTCTTCTTTCCCTCATCCCATTTGTTCCATCCCTTGAGCAATTTTTTCCCTTTCATATCATCTATTGTACATTTTGAGTTTTACTTACTCTTTCAGGTTACTATACCAGAGATACAACATGATGTTTACATATTGGGTCTGATTTTTTTCACATATGAGTATGGTTTCTAGTTCTATCCATTTACTTATAAAATTCTGTAGTTTATCATCTTTTAGCTGAGTAATAATCCATTCCTCGGTGGATGGGCATTTGGGTTGTTTCCAAGATTTACCTATAACAAATTATGCTGCCGTAAACATGGGTGCACATATATCACTGTAGTATGATGTTTTCATTTATTTATTTATTTATTTATTTATTTATTTTTGTCCTTTTGAAACAGGGTCTCACTATGAAGTCTAGGCTGGCCTTGAGCTCACTTTGTAGCCCAGGCTGGTCTCGAACTCACCATGATCCTCCTGCCTCAGCCTCCCGAGTGCTGGGATTACAGGAGTGCGCCACCACGCCCAGCAGTATGATGTTTTTAATTCTTCTGGAAAAATACTTAGAAGGGGAATAGCTGGGTTAAGTGGAACTTCTAATTCTAGTTTTGTGAGGAATTTCCAAACTGATTTCCACAGTAATTTCACCAATCTATACTCCCACCAACAGTGCAAGAGAGTTCTTTCTACCCCATAGCCTCTCCAGTGTTTGTTAGTGGTTGATTTCTTGATGATAGCCATTCTCTCTGGGGTGAGATGGTATCTCAGTGATGTTTGAGTTTTGCATTTCTCAAATGACTAGTGATGTTGAACATTTTTTCATGTATTTATTTGTCCTTAGTATTTCTTCATCTGAGAAGTGTGTATTCATCTCAGATGCCCATTTTTGGATTGGATCTTTGAATTTGGAAGGGCTCATGTTTTTTAATTCTTTGTATGTCCTAGATAGAAGCCCTTTGTCTGAGGGGCAGTTGGCTAAAATTTTTTCCCAATTTGTGGATTTTCTTTTTTACTCTGTTGATTTCTTCTGATGTGCAGAAACTTTTCAATAGGATGAGATTCCAGTTGTTGATTCCTTGAAGTATTTCCTGTGCAATTTGTTTCTTGTTCATGAACTCTCTGCCTACCCCTATGTCTTCAAGATTTTTACTTACTTTCTCTTCCAATAGATTTAGTGTTTCTGTTTTAATATTTAGATCTTTGATCCATTTTAACTTTAGTGCATGGTGAAAGATATGGGTCTAGTTTTAGTCTTTGGCATGTGGAAACCAGTTTTTCCAGCACCATTTATTGAAGAGGCTGTCTTTCTTCCAGTGAACATATTTGGATCCTTTGTCAAAGATAAGATGGCCGAGTGTGTTTGTAGTTGTGTCTGCATCTTCTAATCTGTTCCATTGATGTTCAGTTCTGGATTTTTTGTGTGTGTGAGTATCATGCTCATTTACTCACAGTAGCTTTGTAGTATAATTTCAAGTCAGGAACTATGATGCCTTCTGCCTTTCCTTTGTTTCCCAGGGTTGCTTTTGTTATTCTAGGCCTCTTCTGTTTACAAATGAATTTTAGGAATGTTTTCTCTAGAACTGTGAGGTATACTAATGGTGTTTTAATTGGGATTGCATTGAATCTGTACATCGATTTTCAGCATATGGCCATTTTCACAATATTCATTCTTCCTATTTATGAGTAAGGAATATCTTTCCACTTTCTGAAACCTTCTTCAATCTTTTTTTCAGAGTACTGTAATTTTCACTGTAGAGATCTTTTACTTCTTTGGTTAGACTGATTCCTAAGTACTTCATCATTTTAGATGCTGTTGTGAAAGGTGTGGTTTCCATAATTTCTCTCTCAGTCTTCTTGTTGTTTGTGTACAGGAACGCTATTGATTTTTGAGCATTGACTTTGTACCCAGCTATGCTACTGGACTTGGTGGTTAAATCTATAAGCCTTTGGGTAGAGTTTTGAGGGTCTTCTATGTAGAGTATCATGTCATCTGCAAACAATGATAATTTCACTTCTTCCTTTCCTATCCTTGTTTCATTTATTTCTCTCTCTTCTCTAAATGCTCTGGCTAGTATTTTGAGAACTGTATTGAATAGGAGTGGTGATAGTGGAAATCTTTGTCTTGTTCCTGCTTTTAAAGTGAAAGCCTTCAATTTTTGACCATGTAGTACAATGTTAGCTAAAGGTTTGTCATAGATGGCTTTGATCAGATTGAGGTAAAGAGCATCTATTCCTATTTTCTGTAGGGTTTTAATTATGAATGAGTGTTGCACTTTATGAAAGGCTTTTTCTGCATCAATTGAGATGATCATGTGATTTTTATCTTTGGCTCTATTGACATAGTGTATTACATTAATTGATTTGCATATATTGAACCATCTCTGCATTCCTGCAATGAATCCCACTTGGTCATGGTGTATAATCTTGATGATTTGTTGTATTCTCTTTGCTAGTATTTCATGGAAAATTTTACATCTATATTCATTAGTGAGACTGGCTTGTAGTTCTCTATTTTGGTTGGGTCTTTCCCAGGTTTTAGTATCAGGACAATAATTGCCTCCACAAAGAAGTTGGGTAGAGTTTCTTCCCTTTCAATTTCATTAAAGATTTTGAGAAGAATTAATGTTAAATCTTCTCTAAAGTTCTTGTGGAATTCAGCTGTGAATCCATCAGGACCTGAACTTTTCTTCATGGGTACCTTTTTTATTACATTCTCAATTTCACTGGCTGATCTTCAGTTATTCAGGATTTTTATATCTTCTTCATTCAGTTTGGTAATTCATATGTATCTAAAAAGCTGTCCATTTCCTCTGTGTTTTCCATCCTATGGCAGTAAAGATTTTTAAATCTTTAGGTATTGATGGTCTTCTGAATTTCTACAGGATCTGTAGTGATTTCACCCCTTTCATTTCTTATTGCACGTATCTCAGTTTTTAGTTTCTTATTTTGATAAAGTTGGCTAGGGGTTTATCTATTTT
The DNA here is from genome assembly GCA_004027595.1 of Dinomys branickii. Classification (NCBI taxonomy): domain Eukaryota; kingdom Metazoa; phylum Chordata; class Mammalia; order Rodentia; family Dinomyidae; genus Dinomys; species Dinomys branickii. The sequence goes on from PVLD010021784.1 coordinate 19,491, forward strand.
ATTTGTCCTTTCAAAGAACCAGGCCTTCAATTCTTTAAGTCTTTGTATTGTTTTTTTCACCTCCATTGCATTGATTTCTGCCCAGAGCTTTATAATTTCCTGTTTTCTTTGTGCTTTGTATTTGACTTTCTCTTCTTTTTCTAGGTACAGCATAAGATTATTTGTGTTCATTCTGTTTTCCTGAGGTGGGAATTCACCACTATAAATTTCCCTCTGATGACTGCTTTAATGAAAGCAGGATGCTTTAGTGAAACATCCCACAGGTTCCTGAAGTTGTATCTACATCTTTATTTGATTGTAAGCAATGTTTAATTTCTTCTTTGATTTCCTCTGTGACCCATTGGTTATTCAAGAGGATATTATTTAATTTCCATGTGTTTACTTCTTTTTTCATTAATTTCCAATTTAATTGCACTATGGTGTGATAGTACACATGGAAAAATTTCAATTCCTTTGCATTTACTTGAGCATGTTCTGTACATTTACTTAAGCATAGGATCTATTTAAGAAAACACCTGATGTGCATCTAAGGTGAATGTGTATTCTGATGCTGTTGGATAGAACACTCTGTAAAGGTCTACTAAATCCTTTTGTTCACAAGTTTGGTTAAGTTCTGTCATTTCTTTGTTGATTTTTTGTCTAGTTGGTCTATGTCTTTGTGGCAATGGTATGTTAAGGTCCCTGTTATGATTGTGTTGCTGCTCATTTCATTTTTCATGTCTGTTAAAATTTTTCTTATATAGTTCAGTGCTTCTGTATTTGGTGCATAGATGTTGTTATCTCTTCCTCTTGAAGTTTTCCCTTCACAAGTACATAGTGACCATTTTTATCTCTTTTGATTATTCTTGGTTTAAATTTCCCATCATCTTCTTTTTTCTGGGTTCCTGTCACATGGAGTATTGTTTTCCATCCTTTAATTTTCAGTCTATGAATTTCCTTTTGAGTTAAATGTGTTCCTTGTGTACAGCATATAATTAGATTTTGTTTCTTGATGACTCTGCCAGTCTGTTTCTTTTGATTAGTGCATTGATACTGTTTATATTGATGGTTATAACTAATATGTATTGACTTATCTTTATCATGTTATATTCCTGCTGTTGGATACTCCTTTTTCCCTCTGTTGAATTGCTTGCTTTGCTTGGTGGTTCCTTTATGCTGTTCTTGAAGCTGTAGTCTGTTTTATCTCTTTCCAGAATATCTTTTAGTATTCTTTGTAGGATTGATTTGGCACTTGTGAATTTCTTCAGTTGCTCTTTATCATGAAAATATTTTACCTCTCTATTAAATTTGAAGGATAGTTTTGCAGGGTACATCAATCTGGGTTGGAAGTTGTTGTTTTTTTTTTCAGTCACTGAAATACTTCACTCCAAGCTCTTCTTAACTTGATAGTTTGTGTTGAGAAATCTGCGATGATTCTGATGGGCTTTCCTTTATAGGTGATCTGTTTCTTTTCTCTAATAGCTTTTAATATTCTGATCTTTTGCTGAATTTCTGGAATCTTGATCACTATATTTCTGGGTGCAGATTTATTTTGGTTATGCTTAATTGGAGTTTTATATGGGTCACTTACCTGTATGTCATTCTTTCTCCATGCCTGGAAAATTTTCTGTAATTATTTCTGCAAATATTTTTTTATGTCATTTGTGCTGACACCTGCTGTTTGTTTTGTTGATATTTATTAATGTTACATTGTTTTTCTTTGCCTTGTCTTGCAGTTGTTGAATTGTTATTCCAAGTTCCTTGTTTTTAAGAGATCCTTCCTTTCACATTCATTAGTGACAATGCTGTCTTCAAGGTCTGAAAGTCTATCTTCAGCTTCATTCAGGTGGTTTTGCCTGCTTTCAGTGGAACTTTTAATTTCCTGGATATCTTCTTAGATCTGTTTCATACATTCTAGTTCTTTTCTAGATTGTTCACTCAAGGTTCCATGAGTTTTCTATGCTCCTCTATTTTCTTATCAATGTCTTCTTTGGCTATGCTGAACAATTCTTTCATTATTACTGTCATCTCTTTTTTTTTAACCTGAGAGATTACTTCTGATCTGATGTCTTCTATGGCCTGTTGCAGTTGTTTCTTTACTTCATTTGCTATCATCTCGAGATTTCAGGTGTATGGTTTCCAGGCTTTTCTGTGTTGTTGTCTGCTGGACTTGTTCTTGGTGCTGTAGAGGTCTGCAATTGCATTTGGCTTCTTATTTTTGTCATTTTTGAAGATCCAGAGGTTCCCTGGTGCTCAGCCTCACTCCTATGATTGTGTGGGTGTGGTAGGGTGAGGGTCTAAGGATCCTCAGTTCTCAGTGTGGCTCCTGTGTTGGTGTGTGGGGTAAAGGTGGGATCCTAGATGCTCACAAAACTTTCTTTCTTCATTTGGCTCCTAGGCTGGTCGGGAAGGAGTGGAGGAGGCTCACTGGAGTTCCTGAAGCTGTCTGGGGTGCAGCCCAGCTTCCACAGGGTGTAGGGGATGCAAGTCATAGTCACTGAGGCTTCTGATGTTGCCCAGGATCCAGCCTGGTTCCCACCCCGGCAGGGGAGGGTAGAGTCCTCGAGGCTGCTGAATCTGTTCAGGTTTCAGCTGGGCTCCCACGGGGATGTGGGTTGTGCTGGGAGTGATCACTGAAGCCCCAGACGGTGTCTGGGCTCCAGCTCCTCCACACACTAGTGGGCGAAGCATGGGGGGGGCTCACTGGGGTTCTTGAAGATATCTGGGGTTCAGCCCAGCTCCCATGGGGTTCTAGGGTGCAGGGAGTGGTCACTAAGGCCCCAGAGGGTGCCTGGGCTCCACCTGCCATTTACGTTGGTCAGGGAGGCTATGTGGTGGCTCATCAGGGTTCATGAAGATGTCCAGAGTTCAGCCCAGCACCTGCAGCCATGCTACGGGTGTGGGAAGTGCAGAGAGCCGCCACTGAGGCCTCAGAAGGTGACCAGGGTTCTGCCTGCCTCATGTACTTGCTGTGGGAAGAAGTCATTTATTTGGTATAACCCTGTTTTCTAGATCTGATATTCTATCTTCACAATGGATGATTTTGCTGCTATACTTTCAATATAATTTTTAATCTCTGGATATCGTTTGAATCTATTTTATGGAATCTAGTTCTTTCCCATGATTGTGGACATTTATGATTTTGTATATTTCCTAAACTCCTTTATTTTTAAAAATTTGTGTCTACTTTAGATTCACTAACCATTTCCTTCATTATGGTCATCCTCATTCTAATTACCTGTGTAATTATTTCTGTGTTGGTTTTATCTAGAGACATCTTCTACTACCATTTCAGAAAATTCAGCTGGGTGGATTTTGATTTCTTCCACCTGAAATCCCTCTGCACTGGCTTTGAGCGAGGTGGTGTTTGGATTGCAACTTGCTGCTGTGCTTTCTCATTTTCTATTATTTTGTTTGTTTATTTGTTTTCTGCATTGAAATTTATAACATTTATGGTAGGTAGTTTTAATACTGGTATTGAGACCTCTTTATGTAGTGGCTACTTTTTAAAGATGTCTTCTCAGCATCACTGGCTTGCAACCTGTCCCAGGAACCTACCTCTTCATTTGTTAGGGTTGAAAGACTGCAACCTGCTTGGTTTAGCACCTGATTCTTTGATACTGGACTGTAATATTATTCATTGTCTTTAGAGAGTCTAAGTACTGGCATACAACTGATCACAACAGGTAGGCAATACAGTCAGTAATAAAATAGTAAAGTAAATAAAGTAATACAATCCGTAATAAAAATAGCATCAAACACAAATGCAAATGACAAACTATAATAACTTATTCTTTGTACTTTTTATCATAGGTACAAGGTTTATAAGTTATATATCAAAATCCAAGACAAATCAGAGAATTGTATATTGTAAATCTCCACTCAATAGACATGTTTTACCTATGCTTTCTGTAAAGCAGTATTCAGCCATAGTAAGGTATAGTTCACTACCGATATATTTTATTTTGTGGAAAAAATAAAATAAAATTTCCTAACAAAATAGTAGGAGAATAATAATAGTTAATACATTGCATTTTGTTATCTGTAAAGTAGTTACTCAGAGTGAAAGTTATGGGCATTAAAAAATTCTCCAAATGATATATGTACAAACCTTTCTTTTCAATTAACTAAGAGAAACTAGTAGTATAAGTACCATATATTTTTTCTTTCCTTCCTTCCATTCCTACTCTCCCCTAGTTCCTCTCTCCTTTAGAACAATTTCTTCACATTTCACAATGTCTATTGTATACTTTTTTCTTATTTACTGTTTCAATTTCTTACACCAGGGAGACAATATAATATTTATACATGTGACTCTGATTTATTTCACTTATGAGTATGGTTTAAGTTGCATTCAGTTACTCATGAGTGCCTCAAGTTTATCCTCCTTTATAACTGAGTAGTACACTACTTCATAAAAAGATCACGTCTTTATTAATCCATTCTTCAGTTTATGGAAATTTGGGTTGTGTACAATATTTAACTATTATAAATTGTGCTGTTATAAACATGGGTACACCTATATCACTGTGGTATGATGTTTTTAATTCTTCTGGGAAGACAACAAAAAGGGAAATACCTGGGTTGAATGGAACCTCTAGTCCTAGATTTTTAGGGAATCTCCTACAGATTTCCACAGCGGTAGCACAAGTCTACGCTTCTATCACCTGTGGAAAAGGGTTCATTTTCCCCCCGAACTCTGCCAGTATTTGTCATTGGTTGATTTATTGATGACAGCCATTCTTTCTGGTCCTGTTCAGAGTGAAAGGAAAGTAGCAGTATTAAATAATAGTAACAGAGACTACAAACTATGAAAAGGATAAATTATAGGGAGTGGAGATTAAACTAGAAGAAAAAAAATGAGAAAGAAATCAATGGAAGTTGAAAAAGTAAATGAGAAAAGGAGGCAGAGAGAATAAAAGAAGGGGCTATTCAAACAAATAAAATAAACATATTAAAAAGGAGGATAAGAAAATGGGAGGTAAAACTTTTTCCTCCAATTAAAGAAAAACATAATGAAAAACCAAAGAATGCACAAAGAGAGAGTGAGAGAGAAACAATTTCTATTTTTCCAGAAAAGTGTTTTCTTCCCATGCCAGTAGTCTTTAATCTTATAAGTCACATTCCTCTGTGCCTCTCATAGTCTGTGACTGTTACGGTTTGTGTTCATATGTCCCCCCAAATCCTCATGCAGTTATTTGGTGGCTTTTAGAGTTTATGACTGATCCATGATCCAATGCTGGGACTATGGGTGTGAGAGCTATACCTGCCCTAGGGCAGATAGTTTGCTGGGATTATGGGTGTGAGAGCTGTACCCTAGGGGAATAGTTTGTATATGTAAGGGAGAGAAAGAGGCTGCCTGCTTCATTCCTGTGGCCATTCTCCCCTTTTGCTCTTGCGGTTTTTGCTGTGTGCTGCTGCCATGAACATTCGCCCTCTGCCATGTGCCACTCTGCCTCTAAGCAGCCAAGTATGGACTGAAACCTCCACAAACTGTAAACTAAATAAACCTTTCCTTCCTTCATTTTGGGTGTTGTGTATTTTGTCTCAGCAACGAGAGAAAAGTAACCAAGACAGTGACTTTGTGTGGAGGTTACACAACTTAAGGGGATCTCTCTCCATAATCCTATCTGTGACATTTGTTCAAATTGGGCAGTCAGATGAGGGAAGATATAGGGCCTTGGTTCTCAGGCTCCTCTCATGGATTCCTGATTGTTTGGGACCAATGCTCACTACCCAATATACATTCCACTGTCTATTGGACAGGCTGTTGAAACCATGCAGAGGCTTGTATGGATTTGGGATGCTCCTAGAAGAAACATATCTGCCCATGACAACTTGGGGAGATTTCTGCAGGCACAGTAAAGGTGCAGGGAGCTGAGTGGTGTCTCATGAGTGTCTGGAGTACCAAGCAGAACAGTTGAGCCCTTAACCCTTGCTGCTTAGCCAGGCAGAGGACTGGGCTATTGTGTTAGGCAGGGAGTTTGCCCAGGACTGTAGCCAAATGCAGGGTGGAGATTCTGCTGTACCTAGAGTGGAGGCAGTATACTTTGTGCTGAATGGGCGCTGTTGCAGTCCAGGTGTACAAGGCAGAAATATACATGGGCTTGTATCTCCCTGTGTAAACCCAAGGTGTCCTAGTATTGGTGCTAGATGTCTGACAGAGACTCTGGCAGGTCTAGGTTTGGAACAGGGTAGTGAGACTCCAGGTTTCTGCGTACTGACTCAAACCAGACCCATGGTAGCTCTGTGTGCTGGATGAATGTCCTATAGGCTCCCAGTGGTGGCTCGGGTGTGCACATTTGAAGACTCCCAACACAGGTGCCTGTCACTTGTTTTTCTACTCTGGGTCTGAGAATGAATTGACAGGTGGAGAAGAAGCAGCTCCCAGCCCCGGACACTCATCCCAGATGTATGTGGACAAAGATGCTGCCAGGATGCAGCCTCTTCTGTGTTGGAGAGGGGACGATGAATTGAAGGGCTCATATAACACAAGCATGTCCTGTGCGGCTAGGCTCTGATGCTGTTTGGATCATGCCAGCTATTTGGGAGCTTCTCAAAATGGCTGCTTCTGTGATGGGTACAGGTGGGGGTCCTGTGGGCCAGCCCTATTGGCTGCTTCCCTTCTTTTAAACTTTTGTGCATATGTTTTGTTTGATCCACAAGTCACTCGTTTCAAATTGATTTTTGCATCAGGGTGTATGTCCCTTCCCTTTTTCCAGTTACTTGTGTTTTTAGATGATTTTTCTGAGTCTCTCAGGGGTGATTCCTCCTCTATCCAGCCATGTTTGAATCCCTGGCATAAGAGTTTTAATTCAATTCTTTCACTAAATAATAATAATAACAATGGTAATGTCACAATAAACCAGGCATAAATAGCATAATTTTAAAGATATTGATGCCCCCAAACACATACACATTCCTAATGTTTTAATTACTTGTATATCACCAAAATGAAAACTATACCTTCCTTTCAAACATTTTTAAAAAACAGCAACAAAACTATCCTCAACTGATCTCACAAGTTGAAGAGATTAATGAAAAAAATCACAAAAAAAACAACAAAAACTTAAACATCCAGAAATTAAAAAGACAAAGATGAGAAACTCCCATGGTAAAAAGCAAGGAGGGAAGGAAGTGGTCCTCTCCTGCTTGTGAGTTTTCATATCACTTGCCGGGCTCACGGCTCCATCTCCTAACCTTCCTGCCTGCCACAGGAAGAAGGAATTTCATTTCTATGACGTGATTTACCTAAACCGAGAATTTCCTGATAAACTTTCCTGCAATGTTCATCCACTTTCCTTTGATGTGTTAAATTTATTGAGGATTTAATTTTCTTTGTCATAATTGCAAATTATTAAATAAATGTAAAAATTCTGTATTTGAATATCAGCCTTAGTTTCCAAAAATGGACTTTTCCCTCATGCACTCACAGAATTCAAAAAGCTTAATAAATGCAGTGGGCCTGAGAGGCATAGAAGGGAAGCACTGCTGTCGTTTGCTCTGGGACCTGAGGACAGTTTTGGGGGAGGAAGCTGCTGCACTGGCCCAGGTGCTTCGCTGCCTTTTCTGGGTGACGGTGAAATATCTCCTCTTCTTACCGTGGCTGCACCTGTGGGAATACTGTATCTTTTTCACTTCCAAGGTGCACCCTGCTTTGCCTGTTCCTGTGATCTGAAGGCCTTAGTAGCTCAGAAAGTACTGTAGTCTTCATACATGGACTTGTTTGCTGTGGTTTCAGTGAACCACGGTCTGAAGATATGAAAATGAAGATTCCAGAAAAAATCAATTCCTGTGCTTTAAATTGTGCATTACTTTGAGTAACAGGGTAATATCTCATGCTATCTCTCCTTCTCCCCATTTGGTAAGTGAGTCATCCTTTTCACATGATACTTACCTGGTCATCACTTAGTAGCTACCTTGGATATTTGACAAACACTGTTGGAGCACCTGTATTACTTACTTACTAACTTCCCCGAAGCACAAGAGTGTTGCAAGGGAGGCAACAGGGCATAAACAAGGGAGGACAGACCTACCCTGGTACCACATGGCAATGTTGTACCACATGGCAACACTGCAAGGTGTACAGGAAAACACTTAGCAGACGGTGGTGTTGGCACTATGTCTAGGGGACTTGGGTCATGCAGGCTACCCCAGGGATGAGACACAGAGGACTACTGTGCTAAATAGTCCACTCTTATTTTTGTGCCAGGCATCTGATCCTTCGTCCATGTTGCAGCCTCCACATGACCTGGGATGTGTCCTCAAGTTCTTGAGTAACTCAAGGCCCTGCCCACTCACATCCTCGGCAAGAACTCTTGTGGAAAAAAATTACTGACAGAACTAAACCTTAACTATGACCCCAAGACATTGTTCAGATTATTTTTTTCCAGGGACCTTCGTCTACTATTAAATAATTATTTTTTTCTCATGTAGTCTGACAAATACATGTGCCATTCAATTTTTAAATTATCCTTTACCTTCTTTCTTATGCAAATAGTCGCTGAGAAAACATTGGATTAAAAAAACAAAACCAAAAAAATAAAGAAAAACCTTCACCACCACCACCACCAATAACAAAAAACAAAGCAAAACCAAAATCCAAGTCAGCCCATGCTACTGAAAATTTTAAATTTGAATAATCTCTTTGTTCCAATTCCTTTGTCAAAAACTAGAGTTGGGGAGGGGACTGAAGTACACCTTCTATAACATTTACTGTGTTTATCACAGCACTCACGCTAGTCCTCAATATTTTGGGGAAGTTCTCAGCAGCAAAAGCTTCTTAGTGCATCATGCTGTTTGATACTAATAAGAGCCTATTTTGTTACCGAAAAAAGTATAAATAGGTTCTGAGTTTTTCTGAGCATCTCAAGGGCAACATCAGTACAAAGCGATTCGCATATGATAAGCATTAACTTACGCTTCCAAAAAGCACTTGTGACAGGGCTGAACTCATCCATCCCTTTGTAGTTGTTTGCAATGGTTCACAGGACAAGAATTCTTTGATCCATTTCTCCTTTATGCACATCACAGGCACAGGGGCTCACGACAGCTAAAGACTCAGCTGAAAACCCCCATGGAAGGGACTCATGTGCCCAATTTCATAAATTGCTCCTTCATAAATTTTGGAGAAGATCATATCATTTTCTCAGAGACCTACTAGCAGTACCCTCCTGCCCCTGCTTCCAATACTATTTTTCAAGAATCTCTCTCAATGCATCATTTTAGGTAATTTTTCAACTACTGTATGAAATTTTTTTCCCTTGCTTTACAAGTATGCAATAGGGCAAGAAACTTTGGATAAATATGAGCTTCTCAGTTGTCACACTCAAATATTTTGAGGCATCTTTAGAAATGTCTCATATCCAGCTACACAGCCTTTCTTTGTTGATAGGTTGGATGGCTCTGATGGTTTAAATTCGAAGCTTTAATGAGTTGTTCTGATCATATTGCAGTCTGTAGACAGTACACAGCAAGGCTCTTAAGAGTCTCTGCCCTGATCTGTGTCCCTTTACTATAGTTTTTAACATGGTTTCTCTAATATGGTGGAGATTCGTTGGGCAAATAAGCCCCAACACTGCCCATGTTACTTATATGGGTATTGTGAGCAGCTGATGCTTTCCAAGCAGTTTCTATGGTCTAGGACTTGAGCTTTGCAATCCCTATTGCATATGATCCTCACAGAGACTCAGTTTGGATAAAAATTATTATTCTAACCATTGTACAAAAGTAGAACTGATGTTTAAAAGAAGTTAGAAGATTGAATCCCCTTTCCAACTAACTCCCATTTCCCACCAAAAGGAACCAACTGTTCTTGAGGAAACAGCTAGTTCCAAGTCTGGAATGGGAAATGTACACAATGAATTTAGCATGTTTCATTTTACCAACTGTCCATGAAACTAGTAAAGACAGATAAGGTTTGCATTGACCCTGTTTTTCCAGGACTTACCATGTTTTAAAACTGAAAGTCTGATTTTACAGAACACCTTCTTTCCCAGGCAAATTGGGACAGGGGTCATGTTCATCAATTATAAAGTCACATTAAAATGACACAGGTGCCAACTTCCATGGGCTTCCATTGGACAAAAATAGGATAATTTGAGTGTAAATAGCTACAATGAATTGAAATCTATCATTTACCTATAAGCCTATGAGTTCATAATGATACTTAAAAACAAGAATACAATTAATTGATCATCAATTAAGGGAGCCAACTCATTATTTTGAAAATCAATCATTTATCTGGCCTTCCCTAAGTAAATGAATATCTCATTGTAAATGAGGAAAATTTCCTTTTTATAGAAGTATTTTAGTTAGTACACAAAGAAGATAGATGAAATTAGAACATCACTGTTTTACAACCCCTAATAAGTCTAAATACTGAACACAAACAGGTGCTAATTACACTAAAAGAGAGGCAATAAGTCATATGTGCTACCTGTTGAAAGAACTGACACCATTTGGTTTATGCAGAATTCTTGCCCCCACCCCCCTGAAAAAGACCCTGAATCTGCATCTGATTTGAGCCTCTAGTGTAAACCCAGGGAACCCATAGGACAAAGGAACTTGCTAAACATGCAACCACACAATCAGAAAAATAGACTGTGGGAGATCAACAAACAAGTGGTCAGTTTTGCTCAGACAATAACTGCATGGCAAAAGATGGAAGCAGATTATGTAGACTGAAAGGGATAAATCAACTAATTGCAATGAGTGTATATTATTTGGAAAATGATTTAAATAAATTATAAAAATAGATAAACTATAAGATAATTAGAATGAAAGATTGTATATTTGATGCTATTAAAGAATTTAATTTTTAAATATAATGGTTTTGTGGTTTTATTTTAAAATATTTCTTATGTTTTAAGATAGACACCACAATGTTATGAATAGCACCGTATAATGTGATCTGGGATGCTTTTTGAAATAATATAGTGTAGGGAAGTGAGTTACAATAGAAATAAAACAAGATTGAGTTCATAATTGTCTTAGTTACTTTTCTCTCATTGCTGAGACAAAATACCTGATTCCCAGAATTAAGGAAGGAAAGGTTTATGTAGCTCACAGTTTGTGGAGGTTTTAGCTCATACCAGGCTGGCTCCAAGACAGAGTGGCACATGGCAGAGGGCAACGGTTTATGGCGGCAGAAGACAGCAGAAGCGGCAGAGCAAAAAGGGAGGAGCAGCAGTGGAAAGAGCAAGCCCCTCTCCCCCCCT
>PVLD010021785.1:5204-30795 GCA_004027595.1 Dinomys branickii
CCTTCCTTCCTTCCTTCCTTCCTTCCTTCCTTCCTTCCTCTCTCCCTTCCTCTTTTCATCTCACTTTCTTCCTCTCCCTTTCCTTCTCCTGTCCAGATTTGAAGCTTCCCAGCTATTATCTGATTACAAGGATACATACATTTACATTCTGGGAAAAATAGAAAGTTCAAACTGAGAAAGGTTCCTTACAGTTTCACAAAATTTCCTTTGTGAATATGATGCTCAGAATTGTTTGGTTGTGCTTGTTAAAATGTAAATTCAAATTGTGGGCTCACCCACCACAGAATCATTAAATCCGAATCTGGACTGAAGGTGTGTGTTCAAAATTTAGGAATTACAATGCATTCGCAGTCTGATAAATTTTGGGTGTAGGTTGGACTAACTTAGGCCTTGGTCTCAGGTAGAGTTTGATTCAGCTCTTGGTTAATTTGCTTATACAGTGGGGAATCTGAATGTATAGCTTCTCAACAGAGTGGAAATATAACTTGAAATGTGATTGTGGTGACTAGGTGCTGCACATAAAAAATTTAACACAGTTCTAGACATATAAAATAAAAAAAGGTTCAATAGTAATACCCGCTCATAGTGTTGGAAATATCAATTTCATAGGCAAATAACTTGAAAAATCTCAACTTATAGACAGGAAAATAATACTATTTGCCATGTTCAGGGGCTTCACCATTAGTACAAAGGCATCCTGGAGATCTGGAGAATTTATGACAAACAAGAAGAGAATTTCCAAAATAGATGAGAGGCATAAGTACTGGAGTTCCAGGCTGCCTAATGGGAAGTCTCCAGCATATTGTATATAAGGCTTCTGGTTTTCAGAACAAATTTGTATAGGAGAGGTGGCATGAGAGCTTCTTCTTGGCAGAACTTGAAGCAGGTTGATTTACTGGCCAATTACCATGACTCTTCAGTATCTAAGAGTTGATGTTTGCCCAATTCTCTTCATTGGTACATGTCAAGATTGAAGATCATTCTGCTTTACTATTTCATCCTAATACTATTACAGTCATCCTAAGATTCTAAAGGAAAAGTCTTAGAATTCTAGAATCCTAGGGCTTCTGGATCAGATATAACTAGGCAGAAATTTTGACTCCGTAACTTGCCAGATATGGACAAGTCATTAAACTTTTCAAATCTTTGGTTTCTGCACTTGAAAATTGGGAGTAAACCCTCCTTCATATTGTGAGTATTAAAAGAGAACACATGCAAAATATTGGGTCATAAAAGTTTTCTCTCATTTGTGATTCTTTTCCATAGGTCAGTACTTTCAAGATTTACATGTTTCAAATTTTTGCACGATAATTACAAAATTTCCTCATTTATTCTTCCTTATTCTTTTTCCTGCTTTCACTTATCAGACAATTTTTGGAAACCCTGAGGCTTTTTTCAGTTTGATACTTCAGAAACAGCTATTTAAGCCATGACACCACATCAATTTAGGGTCAGAGCTGCTCTCAGCAAAACTTTATGGGGATTCAAAGCATTCAATTGTTATGAAGTTGGAGCTTACAAGTGTGCTGTGGCTGCAGACTGAACTGTTCCAAAGTAGAATCTGTTGAATAGAAATAGAATGCTTAGAGCAAAGGAAAATTTGGTTTTATGCTCATCTGTGCTGGGCAAACCACGTCTGGAATAGAATGTCCAGTTCTGGGCCTTGCTCTGATAGCAATACATATCAGGAGTAGCATATTAAAGAATCATTTTGGCAGTGAAGGGATGGAAAAAATAAACCAAGTTCGCTGGTCAACTTCGCTTGTCGACACGAATGTCGTAAAAGGTGTTTAGAGAGGGGACTGGTTTTGAGGATGCTCACCTCATAAATGAATTAACTGGTTGATTAATTCATAGCTAAATGAACTTCTAGAAGGTGTGTCCTAGTGGGAAGAAGTGGATTCCTGGGGGCACACCTTTGAAGGGTATACATTTTCTCTGGTTCTTTCTCTCTCACTCTGCTTCCTGGCTAACAAGAGATGAGCAGGTTTCTCGGTTGTATCTTTCTTCCGTGATATTTCTGCTTTGCAGCCAGCTGACCATGGATTGGAATACCTGAAGCCATGAGGCAAAATAAATGCTTCCCTCGTTAAATTGTGTGTATCAGATCTTTTACTGCAGAGACAAAAAGGTGGTTAATACACCCAGTCAAAGCAAGTAAAACTCTTAGGCCCTGAAATGTAGGGATGCAATAATAAGATGGGTGGAGCTGTGATCACCAACTTCAAAATTGTGTAGAGGAAAGTCAGATACAGTGTCTTCTGTCAAATCAAAAAGAAGTGGAATCCGAGCCAATGAGAAAATTTCATAGAGATATGGATTTGAGGTGATGCGATGCTATTTCTCACACTATGGGAATCCTCAGATGGAATTAGCCCATGAGGTCTTCAGCTTCCCTTCCCACAAATATTCTAGCAAAAGCTAGGGAGAAGGATGCTATCCATGCCAATCATTACTGAGATCCCATGGGTGAGTCTTAGCGATATTGCAAAATCAGGACCACCTCTGTCAAAGTGTGATCCTTAGAATGAGTACATTTTACTGTAAGAGTTTCACAATTAAGTAAGTTTGAGAAATTTTGTTTCCCTTGGTTAAAACACCTTTCTGGAACATTTATTTAGCTGAGAGTAGTCCAAATGTCCAAAATAGTAAAGACTATAAAAAAATGTTTCCCATACGAGTTGGGTCACTAACCCTTTCATTTACTCTGCAGTTTTTCCTAGTGGAACATATTATACCAGCGTATGGCAAATACCTGTGTACTGTTGAGGGAGTAGAATGGATTCAGAGTCTGATAGAAGAGGACCCAAATCATGGTTCTTCAGTCTACTAGCCATTAGTTTTGGAAAATTTGCTGTTATTTCCCTGTGGCTCCTTTTTCTAATTGACAATATACACAAGAGCTGAAAAGTACGGAGCACAGCACCACGTACATTATAACGGTACAAAACCAGCTATCCCCGTCCTCCTCCCCCTCCTCCTTGTCACCATCATCATCCTGGGTGAAATCTGAGGGGCGTTCTGCTTCTTCAGTAGTCTTCAGGGTTATTTGAAGTTGAATTGAATATAATCTTCAGGACATGTTTTAGGAGCAAAACTGGCAGTATCAACGCAATGTTAAAATATGCGTAGGCTCTAACTGTCAATCCTTTTAAAGAAAGCTATCCTCAAATATTTGCACTTATGTACAAATACATAAATACACTAGACCATTGGGTGTGATATCAAAAGACTAAAAAATTTCTAAATGTCGCTAGGAATTCTTTATTTTATTTTATTTTTTAATTTTTTATTATTATTTTAAAAGTAAAAGCACAAAAACATATTAACAAACAGGCACAAAGTAGCATAAGAATAGTACAATCGAAACTGATTTACAGACAAGGTGACAGGGAATCAACAATGGTTGTTGCTTTACATATTGATAACTTCGAAGTGTATATTCAGGAACACAGATACAGACATGCAAAATTGATCAAACAATTAATCATCAACTATTCCTTACTATAAAGTGACCTAAGTCAATAGTACAACTATGTAAGATATGCTGTACATACATACTTACTTTCTAACATCTTTTTATATATATATATAATTTTTCTTTTTTTTCTCTCTTTGTTTCCTTTCCTTTAAAGTGTGATAGAAAAAGAACTACATCAACAACAGAAAAAAAAAAAAAAAAAGAAACCGGAAAGCATTAACAAAGAGCCACAAAGTAGCACAGTAACAGTATGATCAGAATTGAATTATAGACAAAGCAACAGAAAACCAACAATAGTTGCTGCATTGCATATTGATATCTTCAAAGTGTATGCTCAGGATAACACATACAGACATACGAGATTGATCGAATAACCAGTCATCAACTATTCCTTAGCATTAAGTGACATAATACAATAGTAGAACCATGTTAGCCCTCCTGCACATATGTATATACATATATACATACATACACTTTTGCCTCTTTCTTTTCTCCTTTCCATCGTCCCATCTGTTCTTTGCTTTTGAACAGATTTCCTTCATGTCTCTTAGTTTATATTCCCACCCTCAGGTTCTTACACCGGTGACACAATATGTTGCCTGCTCATGTACTGCTGATTTATTTCACTTATGAGTATGGTTTCCAGTTTTGACCATTTCCCTACAAAGTCCCCAAAACTGTCTTTCTTTATAGCTGAATAATATTCCATTATATAAAAATGCCACAGTTCTGGAAGCATTAGCCAGAGCAATCAGACAAGAGAGAGAAATAAAAGGAACAAGGATAGGAAAGGAAGAAGTTAAACTATCACTATTTGCAGATGACATGATACTATACATGGAGGACCCCAAAAACTCCACAAGAAAACTCCTGGAATTAATTGACAAATTCAGCAGCGTAGCTGGATACAAAGTCAACACCCAAAAATCAATAGCATTCTTATACACGAACAACAAACAGACTGAGAGAGAAATTGAGGAAACCATACCTTTTACAATAGCAACCAAGAAATTGAAATACTTAGGAATCAATCTAACAAAGAATGTGAAAGATTTATTCAGTGAAATCTACAGTACTCTGAAAAAGGAGATTGAAGAGGATTTCAATAAATGGAAAAACATACCATGCTCATGGTTAGGAAGAACTAACACTGGGAAAATGGCCATACTCACTAGGAATTCTTAACCAAACAAAACTGAACAACAATAAGAAAAAAATTTCCACTGTGCAGTTTAACATGATCATTAAGAAGAATTATATGGATATGTGATCTTAACATGAAAATATTATCAATATTTGCATCCTAGTGCTTGGAGCATAGCATCCGGCTCATGTAGGATAATAACTTTTTGAAGTAAAATGAATAAACTCCATGATATATTGTTGAGTGAACAAATCAAGTTGGAAAACAAAGGCATATATATTTTGTATGTGGGTATAGCACATGCATGTGCTCATTTGTATATGTAGATATGTTTACCTATGTAGATATGTTTATACCATGTCCAGCATACTGGGGGCTCCTGAGACTATTTCCTAAAGCTATATTCCAAACCTTACTATATAAAAGCCTTCCCTATGACTTCTGCAAGTTTCCAGGACTTGTTTTTGAATATACTTTGTGAGCTTGGGGTGCACTAGTCAATCCTTTTACTTCCATCGCCATGACTCAATTAACATATTTTCTTATTTTATCAACTTGCTGAAGATTTGTAGAGTTACTATCGCGTGTATGACCATGGCATTGAAACAAGTTTGGCCTTCTCCCATCATGGCAACTTCAGTATCATTTCTTTCTCTGTTTTTCAGCCCTCTCTCCTCCCTGTCCCGATGGAGGAACAATGTAATTCTTGTTTCCTGCCAGTTAAGCACCACACTAGGGGATTCTACTTTTTTTTTTTTTTTAGCTCATTTTCATACCTATGCCCAAATAATGGCACTTTATGTAATAAATTCCATTCAATACTCTTTTGCATCTAATCACAATTGCAAATTCATAGACAAAAGCGTGGAGAAGTACACATTTGCCATTAATAGTTATGATGTTTGGGCTGAGAACTTCTAGTGAGTGGGGTACATGCCTGGGTCTAGTATTTTCATAATTTTATGAATTTCATGAATTTCCAGAGGGATTTTTAAAGCAATTCATAAAAGAAAGACCAAATTTTAAGTCAATTGAGGAAAGCAAGACATAATCCAGCTCACTGTTTCCACTTCCAAATAGAAGGACGTGTGACTAATGAAAAATGAAACCTTTCTTGGAGAAAAGATGCAAAGTGAGAGGAAAGACCAGTTGCAAAAGGACTTGATTTTGTTCCAGCTGATAGTACATTATGCCTCAGGATTTTGGGGAGGGGAGCTGCTTCAATCCTTTTGGCTAATTTCTTAGGAGAAACTTAAGGGCAGCCAAAACCCAGAATTTCTATATTAAGCAGCTGTTGTGCCTTGAAAGTAAAAGCCCTTCAATTTAGACATGAGAAGAGCATGTTGTTCAAATAAAGTCTCGGCTGATGCTGTGGTTATACACCTGCAAGTGAGAGCTCTGCTGAGAGCTTGTCAGCAACCATACATTATGCTAAATAGCTGCGGAGGCACTGGATACTTGGCTGCTGAGATAATAATACTGATGGTGTTTGAACACTTTAGGGCTGTGACTAATCTTGCTTCCTTCTTTTTTCTTATGCTTGAAGTTAAATACTTCTCTTTCTTCTGAGTAGTTGGTTTCCTTAGAAAATGTTGCTAATTTTTAGCCCCGAGGATGTGAAGTATCTATTTTTCTAGATGGCCTGAGGACTCCATAAAGACATTATTTCATTTTACATGTTGCATTGGCCCTGGGTACTCACGGGGCAGCAGAAAAGGCATACAAATCAGAAAAGTAAACAGTGTTCATAATGGTAGCAACAGCGGCTAAAATGTGAGGTCTGTATTCTAAGTACCTCAGCAGAGAATTTGACATGGAAGAGCTGATTTGTCCTTTTCAACAATGTATGAAATAAGGGCCATCCATTTCTGCTCATTTTACAGGAGAAGAAACTGAGGCTCAATTCCTTTAATCTGACGGAGGTGGGTAATACAACCTGACTGTCTCACCCCACTGAATTCCCACAAGAACTATTTACTTTGCTGTGTGACTAATAGCCATTAAGTATCTGGAACCAAAGGATGCTTGAAGATAGAATTCCAGGCCTTTGATAAGAAGCTGACACCGAATGGTAATTAGCATCATGAGGTGGCAGATATGGGCTATCTGTAGACAGGCCAGGAAATCCATTTAGTACAGCTCTGCTGCCTTGGTGCAAACAGTGGGTTCAAAAGGAAAGATGTCTTCAAGATTCTTACTTCCTCCTTTAGCTCCATCAGCCTCTGTGTGATTAGTTCCAAGCATTGGCGTTTGCCTTCTCTGAAGGCAAATGTTTTTTGATGAGAGCAGTCTCTACTTTTTAGGAAGAATTCTCATTGGTCCCCAGGTTGCCCAAATGGATCACAATGAAAAGGGCTCATCCCCAGGCTGTCCAGAGAGATCTGCCCGGAAGAGTGCTTAAATTGGTGGCCATCTAGTTTAGCAATGAGAACAGGCTGCTGACATATACTGAAAAGCCTATTAGGGTTCACCAAGCAGTTCAATTCTGTGGTTCCATGCAGTGCTTTCCAACTCTGTCATCTTCAAGAAGAAACCTACACATCGCAAGCGCTCCTTCAGAGCTTACTATAGATGGAAATCCCGCGATCAGAACAGATTTGTTTTCATTTTATTTTGTTACAACACAGCCATTGAGGTACAGAGATAGCCTGATGGCTGGAAAAGCAATGATGTTGGGGAAATTCTAACTCTCCCATTAGTAACTGTGTCAAAACTTCGATATGACACTTTACCTCCCTGAGCCAACTCTTTCTCCTTCAATTCTACAAATGAGCTACAATATCAGTTTTAACTCACACAAACGTTGAGAGTAGTAAGTAGAAAGAAATAAAGCTCACTTATAAACAAATGAAACTATACACACACATTAATATATGTACACGTCAAATGCCTGTATATTAGTGTCACAATATGAAAATACTGGAGAGAAAGCCTTTGCATTTGTCGTTTCTCTACATTTGAGTACTTGTATAGCTGAAAAATTTTTAGAAATTTACTGCAATTCACTGCAAACAATTTCAGATCCCAAAGTTTTAAGCAAATAGTTCTCCCTAGCAACTTAATCCAGGCTATTGCGTTTACTACTGAGAAACTTAGCACCCTGAAAAGTCAGAGACCAAAGACTCAGTATCATGTCTTCCTAGTTATTTGAGGGGGTATCTGTGTTTTTCTAGGTTGCCATTTCCTCTAGCCCATTTTAACCTTTGCACAAGAGGAACAGTGACACTAAATGGAACATGTATGTCTCTTATGTCTCAAAATACCCCTGTGGGCTAAAAGGGTTATCCTGGAATTTGGCACCCAAGAAAGAAAAGTTTATATCTTTGGCAGATAAACATGATGGAGGTCGGACAGCAAAAGGTTGAGCAATTGACTAGAGTGATTCATTCTTGCCTCACTTGTATTTATTAAGAAGAACAATAATAATGCCCTGAAGTGTGGGTCCAATGTGTCAAGACTTTATTTGCATCATCTCATTTAATCTTCCTAATAAACCCGTGGTGTGAAGGTTAATTTCCACTTCTAAGGAATGAAGAAACTGAAGATCAGACATATTGGGCAATTTACCCAAGATCTCAAAATGAGCAAGGAAGAGAGAATTAATTAGAAACCGTGGTTGCCTGTACAACATCTTATACAGGGTAGTAATCTTTCTTGTTAGATGCATACACTTCACAGGCCTTCCGCTTTGCAATTTTGCTTATTGCATGCAGTCCCATTAAGTATGGCTCACTTATGTTGAGTGAGCACTGGCTCATAACAAACCAAAATGCAAGAGAAAAGTAAGGAACTTGGGAACAGACCGCACTGAATGATAACAGCGAAAACCATTGCTAGCCTGTCAATCTTCAGTCTCTTGTTTTCTTCTCACCTTGAATACCAATGTATTGTGTGACTTTGAGTGAGCCAGTAGACCTCTTTATGCCTTGATTTTGCTGATTGGAAAAATGGGAACTATTTTTCCTACCTCATGTAGCTAGCAGGGTGGTTCCAGAAATCAGAAGAGACGTTAGGACAAGTACTTGGCAATAGAAAGTTATTGCTATTTTCATTGCTATTTATGACAAAGATAAGGGTTCAGGGTATCTCTCTGAAAAATAACTGAGATACAATCAAACATGCAAAGTTCTGGGAGGATCACCGGGAAAGGCATGAATGGAGAGGAGTAGGAGGTATGTGGGTGAACAAAGTGAGTAATGTGAGTACTGGGGGCCATGAGAACTCTTACAAAAGTTTGTGGGAGGCTGAACTGAATCCAGGATGACAAGTCTGTCGGGTGAATTGGAGGTGAGACAGGTGAGACATAGAAGTGGGTTTGGGGAGAAGTAAAAAATGGGAATGATTGACTCATCATTTCACTTCTGGTCTGCCTCCTGGAACCACAAAACAGTGCTAACCCCGCAGAAGAACTGGAGAACTCAAAAGGGATTCATAAAAGTATTTTTATTGAGAAACTACTAAATGGATAGGAATGGAAGGCAGTCACAAGTAGCAATTACAAAGAAAACAGTCATAAGAACAAAGTTGTTAAAACTTTGATAAGGGCTTTAAACAGCCTCAGACATAGCATTGATGAATTTTAGTGATGATGATTATAGTGTTCACTGGATGCTCAGGAATTATGACATAAAAATGTGTAAAACATTGTCTCTGATGCTGAGAGGCTCTGAATCAGTCTGATGAGGACTGGAGTAGGGCAAGAAAGAACTGGGAGAGAAAAAAACAAATGGAATGGTGGCAGACTGACTGTTTGTAAAAATGTGTCCAGTGTTCTTATTACTGTATGTATATCCTTTCCAATTCTACTTGACAACTTCCCTCTCAAGAGGTGAAGCCTGTGTCTCCAATGCTAACATCTAGCCTTGCCTTCGTAGTCTCTTTGCCAATATAATATGGTAGAAATGATCTTGGGCCAGTTCTGGACTCAAATGATCTTGAATACTTTTGCTTTCTTTCTTAGATATTTGCTGTTTGCCACAAGGACAAGTCCAGGCTAGCTAGATGATGAAAGACACTCCTGTTGTTCAAGCTGCCATCTAATTGCTGGACAATGAGTGAGGCCATAAGGGACTAGCCAGGCCC
Organism: Dinomys branickii; assembly: GCA_004027595.1. Lineage (NCBI taxonomy): Eukaryota > Metazoa > Chordata > Mammalia > Rodentia > Dinomyidae > Dinomys > Dinomys branickii. The sequence continues at coordinate 14,912 of PVLD010021785.1, forward strand.
AGCTGTCCACAAATACACATGAGCCAGGCTGAGAACACTCAAGCCTAGACAGATCAGAACGTCCCATCAGACCTGAAGAATTGTGGGCAATGAGAAATTGTTTATGTTGTAAGATACTAAATGTTTGAGTAATTTGGTATGTAGTCATGGACAACAGATACAGGAACTGATAGACATTTGATTCCTAGGTACCATTTTCTACTAAGATCAGTACAACGGCCCGGTAGAGTTTCACCTCATCCAACACATTTTACAGAAGGAGAAGACTGGGTGAAATGAGAAGTTATTCATCTATGGTCAAAGGACTAGAAACAGTAGAGACAAGTTTTCATTAGCCTGTCTGGCCCCAAACACTCTGTATTTCCCACTGTAATTATAAGCTGATCAGGGTGGTGCCTTTGGGACAAGGGTTGAGAGAAGTAGAGAGAGCACAGTAAGTCATCAGGGTCTGGGTTCCGGGAAGGCACACAGCAAAGTCTGACCAAGAGAACACCCAGAGTAAAACCCACAAAGGTCAAGTAGAATGGTTCTTGTCTGAACTCCTAAAATAATGAGAAGAGAAAAAATTAATCATCAGGCAAAAAACAGGCCAGGAAACAAGGAGGACCTGCAGAAATAGGAGCAACATAGGTAGTGACTGGAGACCTGGTGAATCAACATCCCACCCCTGCCCCAAAGTGACTTTAAGTGGGGAAGAGGAAAAAATAGTTTAAAATTGGAATGCCTTAGCAAAACATCAACCAGTGCAGAATTTCCAATAACTAGTTTCCCAGTCTTTCAAAGAAAAAGATATTTGAAAGACAGTTTTGGAAAGAGAGTTTCAGTTATCAGAGGCCAGAAAAAATTGTGTCTTGGACTGTAAAGATTCTTTCTCCTCCTTTGTAAGTAGAGGAATTCCTCAGTTTCCTCCTTGAGATCAGTGTTACTGTTACTTGTCAATTCCAACCATGTGGCAGAAAAATTCTATTGTGAAGATAGCAGCGCTATCTTTCTTATGGCTAAGTGGAACATGAGTCTAATCTCCATCAGAGAACCATAAAGCTCGATAATATGTATGTTTTCCATGCCAGAGAATTAAGCTGCTTCCCTGAATGATAGTGTTTAGTAGAAAAACTAGCAACAAAAGCATGTTATAAACTTTGTTAATTTAAACCATTCACGATTTCAGGTTGCTTGTTACTGGAGCAAAACCTAGTTTTGTTTTGCTTCATCTTCTGATGAAAGAAAGAGGCCTCTTCTTTGTTTTGGTTTAGAGCAGAATTTTCTTAAGGTGAGTTCTCCAGATAAACAGTCCACAGAGTAATCTCTTAAAAGTTTTCCATCATCAACAAGCTCTGGAAAGTACTTCCTACTTCTTTCTCATGTTTAAAAATACCAATTTGCTCTGGAGCAAATTGGAATATACTACCTTTGACAGATCCATCTATGCATTGTTTCAAAAACAGTGTATATCTAGCATATTTGTCAATACTGTGTATAATGGTACCTTCATGTATTCCCTCTTAGAAAGTTATTTTGGCATTTGGAATTCAATACAGAACATTCTAAATTCATGATGTGCATGTAACTCAATCTGTTTTCTTTTTGTATTTACGATATTTCTCGTAAGACTTTAAATCACCATCTATTTTCTATATTTATACATAATTAAAGTTCTCTGAAGTCATGAATTTAATCTAGTTACCACTATGTATCCCTATGCCAAGCACAAATACTGGTGACTCATCATAGATTCTAATAATGTTTTTTTTTGTGGGTGTTTTGTGTTATTTTGTTTTGTTTTTAGGTGACTGACCCTTGAATCACCTGAGGATCATGGAGATGTTTATTCTGATCTTAGAAATATGGTATGAAGACAAAATATATAGGCTTTAGAATCAGAGATATTTAAGTGTGGATTTTCACTTTCCTGTTCATATCCTGTAAGCTTCCATGTTAATTCACTTGAGGTTTGTAAAATGGAGCTAAGAATATTACCATGTAACATTCTCTTGAATATTAAATAAACTATACTTTCAAACTTCAACAAATATGTGAAAATGCTTTTGACGAAGTAACTATAATGGATAATATTTAAGTACTGTTGGTAGAATTTGAGTTCATGTTAGGGGTAGAAAATACAAGTGTTGTGAAGAAATTGTCATCCTATTATACACAATCAGTTCTCACAGTGATTGAGACTTGATCATGATTCTGTTTTCTTACTACATCCTGACCCCATCTAGATCTTGCCTTGTTTGGGGTTTTTGTCACCCATCACTTACCTGTAATTGTCCCTTAACAACCTTTATTCTTTGCACTAACCCATTCTGCCCACTGACCTAAAAAGTACATACAATGACAACAGTTTCTTCCCTGAGAATTTTTGAATGGCACTCTTTTTGAATAAATCCTTTCTTGTCTTGACTTACCAAGTCATGTCAGAATGTGTTTCAATTTACCACTCTAGCCTTATCTCCTACCAACAGTACCCTCACCCTGCTTCCCTTCAAATCCAGCACTTTACTGAATTGGCTTACATATGTAAAGAACTTATGCTTACTCCCCTAACCATTCCTTTACCAGTGCTGGTCCTCTTCCTAGGACATTAATGCCGGCCTTCCTGTAGGGAGCTTCAACTCATCCTTCATAGTTTGGCTCCTGTAATCCCCTGAGCAGAAAATCTTCCTTGGCCTCATTCCCATGGCCTTCTGCTATAATCCCATACCCTTTCTGGTTCCTTGATCATGACAGGTACAGGGTACCAATCTGCCTGTTCCATTAGGCATTCCACTAGGACAAGCATAATGCTTAAACTAAAACACAAGTTCTGTAGAGAGCTGTCTTTTAATGAATAAGTGAGTACTCCTGGGAGAGTGGGCAGTTTTAGTTTTATTTTCTGAATATTGGTCATTCTGTGCCCCTTGATTATAGGACAGAATGCACTTTGGTACCCTTTGTCTTGAGTGGCCCAATTAATTGTTTCTGACCAATAAGACTTGAGTATCCTTTGTGAATTGAATATTTAATTACCACTGTGAGACAGTCCAGAGCTCTTTGCCCTCTAACACAGAAATAAACATTAAACCTGCTGGCTTCTCCATCAGCCTATGTCCCACTAGGCACACATGAGTGAGTAATGCAATGTTTATAATTTTAAATAACTGAGTTTCTGTGGTTGTTTGTTACTGCAACATAACCCAACCTGACTGATACAGGAGGGATGTGAAAAATGAGACCTCCTACAGTGAAAGAAGTGTAGAAATAGGGGAAATGGGTGTTACTTGTAGGGATTCTCTTTTTTGCTGATTCTAAGGATGATCCTGAGATATAGACAACTGTTGCTTCTGGCTGAAGGTGGGTGGCAACATAACTGGATGAAGAAAAACCCAATGGCAGGTGTCCAGAGGCAGCATGAAAAGGTGGCTATCATTGGTAATTAACATACAGTTATGGCTGGGGAAAGAAAAGAGTTTTAAGGTCTTAATGTCACTGGAACAAAACTCTGCATTCTGTGAATCATCTCTGTGGTTTATCTTCTTGAGAACAAATTTGGGGCAGAATTCTTTTTCAGTATTAGAGACTGAACAAAGATATGTATGCTGAGTAACATCCTGAGAACTTACTATTTTTTTTTTTTATTCTGAGACAGGGTCTTGCCCAAGTTTCTAGGTGGCACTGGAATTTGAAATTCTCCTGCCTCTACTTTGCTTAGTTCTGGGATTACACATGTGTGCCACTGTACTAGGCTTGGGGGAGATTGTTTTTAATCCAGGGTTCTCTTTGAAAATTTTCATGTGCCAGAAAACAGTCAAGTTATCCTGATTGTTAGCAGTATATGAACTTAACATCGACACTGAACACGTTCTCTGTAGAGAAGACTGAGCTACTGCAAGGCGACATGGTCTGTTGGGATGTTCTCTTGAATGCCTTCTTGTTGGCAGCACGGGAACATTCCATGGACCAATGCTTCCTTGGAGGCTACTTCACTTGCAACTCTTTTACACAGATAAAGTGTGGTGCCAAGAATTTACTTGAACAATTTCGAAAAGAAGAGAGAAGAAGGATTAAAATCAACATAATATTTTAGGTACTCCTTGAAGAGCATTTGCTCTGGCATAGGCACACTGTTAAAATTTTCTCATAGGATTTGTCATTTTCAATTCCCTATGAACCTTTATGCTGAGTGTCACTTTTACCAATTCATGGGCAAAATAGCTAAGGCTCAGAGAGATTTAGTGACTTCCCAAAGTCACACAGTAAAGCAGAAGTGAAACCAGAATAAAAATTGAACAATCATGATTTCAGGGCTGGGCTCTAGACTAAGCAGTTCATTATACTAGCTTCTCAAGGAATACAAAATCTGCTAAGATTCTTTGTGCTATGCATGCATATTCATGGAATCTCATTTTCAGAAAGAAGAATTAACTTGTTAAAGACTGCCAGGTGGTAGAGACATTTCTTTCACTCAGATGCTTCCTTTGGAGTCCCCTAATCTTCATCTCCTTCTATGGATCTGGCAGGAAGTTTGCTCAGGCCTTCTCTTATGGTCAGCTCCAGACAATCTCTCCAAACTAAAATAATTATGTTTCTTTGGAAGTCCACCTATTATACATTCACTCAATGAGTTTAGTTAGAACCTACTCACATAAGAGGACTCTCTTGGAGTCTCTCAATGGTTGGGGACTGGAGCCAGTTATCATTGAGAGGGATGCAGAGAAACAAATCAACATTCACTGAGAACCCCTGAGGCTTTTTGAACCTCCTGGTTCACAAATATTATCTCATTTAATCTTTTCAGCAAACTAATAAAATAGGTATTATTTTCCCTATTTTATAGGCTAGATAAACTAAGCTAATGGATGGTGAGCTTGAGGACTTGAAACTCAAGTCAGGCTGGCTCCAAATCCAATCACTGATCCATCCCACTAGTGTTGAAAGAGGATGCGTCCTTTCTGAGGTATCAGAGGTAGAACATTCCCAAATAATGAGTCATTGGCCCCTTAATTTTGTGTGAGAGCCAGTATAGCTGAACCACAACGTATCGTATCATCCTCACAACAGATCAATTGATCTAGAGTATTTAGGGCTATATCTCAGAGACTTGCATTTGAATGGGCTTTTTAGATGATATTTATGCTTTATTGCCACTTTGCAAAAGAAACAGTGCAGGGAGATCTGTAGAGATGGTGCTATGTACCGTGATGATGGCTAGAGCCATAGGAAGAAATCAGGATGAGTGTGTGTGTGCATGTAGGTATGGGCATGTGTGTGCACATGTGCATTTTATGTGTGCTTATATGTGTGTGAGCACCTGCATGTGATAAGGCACTGAAAAAGAGGAAAAAGAGGATCCCTCACTTGCTTGTGATGATGAACATTGATTATCAAAATAATTGTCTTGAGAAGCATCAAGGAGATTAGTGAAACCTACTTCTACGACTGGGTGAAGTCATGTTGGTGACTGGGGGGGCTATACCTCCCTCCGAATCCTCCTTCTCTTGCATTGTTCTGGCTGCTTCCTGCTCTTTGCATCCCAAGAACTGAGCAGCACTCCTTCCCCACTCCCCTTCCCTTGGAACCAGCCAGTCTTGAACGGAAACCTCTGAAACCGTGAGCAGATTCACATTCTTCTTTCAGTTCCAGGTGTCAGATATATTGTCCCAGCCGTGGGAAGATGGAGCAATGCAGTATTGATTCAAATGTTTGTGCCAGTGTTAGTTCCTCCATGGGGCTGCTGGCAACCTTCTGCTCAATAGCTCATCAACCATTTTTTCTGTTCCTTAATATGGCTGTATTTTTTCTCTAACTTTCATCTTATCTTACATTACTTATGTTATTTTTTGGTACATTTATTTATTGTCTTTCTCATGTTTAATCTAAACCCCATTTGCAGTCATGCTTTTCTGATTTCTTAAGGAAAATTAAGTTCAGATAATGCTTTACTTACACCTATCATGGATCTATCTACCTATCTATAGATATAGATGATATAGATATCAGTATGTAACTGTATATATCATATAGTATAACTATATATAGTATCTGTAATGATATATAACTGTATAGCATCTACATAGATGTTATATAGATATGTATATAGTAATATATAAGTATATAGTAATTAACTATATATTGTATATATAACACCCAGAAAGAATGACTATCATTAAGAAATCAACCACTGACAAATGCTGGAGAGGCTGTGGGGAAAGGAACCCTACTCCACTGTTGGTGGGACTGTAGATTGGTGAAACCACTGTGGAAATCAGTGTGAAGATTCCTCACAAAACTAGGGTTAGAAATCCCTCTTAACCCAGCTATTCTCCTTCTTGGTACTTTCCCAGAAGAATCAAAAACATCATACTACAGTGATATATAGCAGTACAATTTGTCATAGCTAAATCGTGGAAGCAACCCAAATGCCCATCAGCTGAAGGATGGATAAAAGAGATGTGGTATTTTTATACAATGGAGTATTACTCAGCTATAAAAAGGATCAACTCGAGTCTTTTGTAGGTAAATGGATGCAACTAGAGACCATACTCATAAGTGAAATGAATTGGACACACATGTGCTAACGTTATATTGTCTCCCTGGTTTAAGAACCGAGTAAATGAAACCCAAAATGTACAACAGATGATATGAAAGGGAAAAAAATTGCTTAAAGGAAGGCACCACTGGGGTGAGGGAAAGAAGAAATAAAGAAAAGAGCTAAGACAATATGGATGGCTGGCTGGGATGGCTGTGCTGCTGATGTCTGGCGGTTTATTGAAAGGAAGAGCTGATGCTTAGTTTTTTTCTTTTTATATTTGACCTATTTTACATTCTTATATCTGATAATCTGAATAAGAGATGTGAAGACAACAATGTGCAATGGAACAACCATTGGTGAATTCCTACCATTTTGTCTAGTGAAACTCTGTATTGTATCTAATGTTTCTTTAAATTATTATTTTCTTATTCTTTTCAATGGTTTGATCAATTTTCCATTCTTACATCTGGTAATCTGAGCAACTTAGTTGAAGATAAAAATATATAATATAACAAAAATTGTTAATTTCTAAAAAAAGAGAGCATATATTTTAAGTTATATATATATTAATATATATTATTAAAGTGTTTTACACACACACACACACACACACACACACACACACACACACACACACGCAGAGTATATACGTAGTCTTTTCCACGGTATTTTTCTGGATTAGAACTCTGTCTGCATGTAGTTTTTATCTAGCCTTATAATTACATAGTATATATTTTCTGGATTGACGAGCCTGTATAAAGGAGAACTGCCTGGAGATTGTCATTTAAACATCTAGTTTCAAATCCTATTCCAAATGTTCACTAGCTCTATCACCTTGGACAATTATTCTGAACTTCTTAGCCTTGGGTCTTTTTCATTCAGATTTGAATTGGGAACCATGACATCAGGATTTTACGTTATCATGTGTGCATGTTAAAGCAGATAATGTATGTCTAACATATAGGACGATCTCTGGCATAAAGTAGAAATTAAATAATACTTGGCATCTCCATATCACTCATCTTTATCACAACTTGAAAGAGCCTTATGTCATGTGGACTAACTCCTTGCCAGTACAAGAATTCCCTAAATAATAGCCTTGAAAGACATTGACTGATTATTTCATGAATTCAAAAAGCAGAAAATTCAAATCCTTGCTAGTTAGCTTCTTATAACACTGTCTTTTTCCAGCTAGAAATGCAAACCACCGTGCTAGGAAAGAAAACTATTTATTTCAGGGTCTGTACCACTTGTACTTAGGAATTGTTTCTCATATAACACCTGCTTTACATTTGATGATAATTACTTTAGGATCCAGTTGACAGTGAAGCTGCCCTTGGCACTGTAGCTTCAGTTGTTCCATGTTCCTGTGTTTCATTTTGCTGGTGAACCCTAATATCCAACTTACATTCTTGCGATTTTTGAAATTGTTTAATAGTGGAAAGGTAAATTATTTTAAACTTGTCTCTAATAAGCATGGGTGCTATTTGAGCATTTCCTGATAGGCACTGTATTTCAGGCTTTTAAAATTTTTTTTATTTGATTTACTTTTGCTTTTTTTTTACCTCAAAGTCTTGGTATACAACCTCAAATGGTATTGAACTCACAACACTCTGGACTCAGGTTCCTAAATGCTGGGAATGCAGGCATATACCATTACTCTTGGCTCAACCATTTTTAATTTCATTAAAATTTTTACATGTTATCTTATTTAATTCTCATGACAAGACTGAAGAAATACTTTTATCATAATTTTAAATATAAGGCACCTAATATTTAGGGTAAGGGAGCTGGTTAAAACCACATAGCTAACAAATGCTTTGACTCTAGCCATATAATATTCCAAATTTCATAGTAAAATGTTTTCCTTTCTTTCTTCTTTCCATTAATGTTCTCTCGATTTGAAGAACTCTCCTCATTACTGAATTCAGCACAAGGTAACGATAAATTTTCAATCTTATAATTAGCCTCATGCTCAAATGGGTAGTTTATTCTTTCAATTGTAAAAATCTAACTCAGATACAGAGCAAGTATGTGGACTAGTGTGTTACTTAAAGCCAAACACCTTTGCGATAACTATCCAGGTGAAGAAATATAACTTCACTCATTCTCCTTAAAGTCTTACAATGTGCCTTGTCCCAAGTCATCCCTCTCTCTGCTCCTCAGCTACGAAGCTGACAGCTAACTTGACTTCCTCTTAGTCACATTATTCTTTCTTTGTGGAGTTGTAAATGCAAAATTGCTTCCTATATTTTGGTCTTGCATACCATATTTTCATCATGCTTGGCATTTAAAAATATTATGCATCTTTTAATCTAGAGGAAACTTCTCTCCTTGATTTTTCCTTGCTCTTCATCTACAGGCAAACCTACAGAATTTGAGGAGTCTCCCCTGGCCTGGATCTTATTTGTTGAATCTTCACGGCACAGAGCAACAGGTCTTTCAGTCTTTTCTAGTACCAGCAAAATGGTAGCAGGATTTTGAGGTTTGATCTTTCTCAGTGCAGTCCCTTTGGTAACATTGGAAGTGGTGGTGGTATTTTCCATCAGCAAATGTGTCATAACTGCTGGTAATTATTGTGACATACAGAGCTGTGGGTGATCAATGCCTAGATCCATCGACACACTGAGAAGGAGAAGAGAGTGATGCTCTATTTATTTTGCATTTATGAACTAGAATAATATTATAGACACTTTCAATTTTCAAATGTTTGGTTAACCAGTTGTATTATTGCTATTGAAAGGGCAGACATAATGATTGATTATTTTTCTCTATTTACCAGTTATCAGAGTGATAATTGGTTTCAATCTCTTACTGTGAAGTTGACCAATAAATTCTGTTTGTCAAGGATTTAAGCATGCTTGTGAGCCTTAATCAGATTTTCTAAAATTTGAGAAAGTAGAGGTGTTTCAAAACATCTCTACTTGAAACACACGTTATGCACAGTGAGCATCTCAACATCACCCTTATGTAAGTTATAAATGTCTTCGGACAAAGCAATCAATTAAAAGCTAATTTCCTAGGAACTGAATGTATATATTTGATACTTCTTTCTTCAGAAATATTTTTACTGCCTTAAATTGGACACCTTTATTGATGGGGAAACATTTAAGATAAGAAAATTCTCCATACAAAAGTATTTTACAGGACAATTAATCATGCTGTACATTTTGCAGTTATTCCTTCTCCTCATCTTCCTCTTTCCACTCCTGCCTTTCTTTCTCTTTCATCTTAAGTATAGAGTGTTGAAAATTTGCTTGGGGTTTAAACCTAATGTACTCCAAAATAATACAGAGGAGTACATGTTCAAGGCCCCCTAAGAAGAATTGCATTAACCAGACTCTTCATTTTTATGATTCAAATCAATGAAGTTGATGAATTAGTTAACTCATGAAGCAGGCTCTGATGTGCCATGCATGTATTATGGAATCTGAGTTTCTATTAAACTAAGGAGATAGTGAGACTTTTACAGAAATTTAGAGCTAAATATGTATATTTCTCTTTCCTGTTGTAATCCTATCAGTTTTCATCCTCTTGGTTTACTAAGTTAAAGGAGTAGACTTTAATGGCGTCTTGAGAATTGTAAGGGCTTTAAAGTGAAAGAGATGGTGCTCCAAATTGCAGGCTCCATCCCTTATTTCGTGGCTCAGTAGGTTTTGGTCAATTCTTTCAACTCTTCAAACCTTATGTTTTCAAACTTAAAAAGAAAGAAAGAGTGTTGGTCTGCTTCCCGGGGTCCCTGTGGTCAGGCAATAAGCAAAAGTCTACAACATTTAGCATAGCCCCAAGCTCAGAGTTGGGGCCTGGCTTCCTACCTTTTGGCATAAAAAAAATCTTACAAATGCCTTTTTTTCTCATATCAAAAACTAACAGAATTGGAAACGTTCAGATAAATAAGTATCTGCATCAATATTGTAGGCAAAATATTCCTAAACAAACAGACAAATCTATTTTTTTTCTGAAGGGAAAGCAGAAAAGGAAGATGAAAGAATTTTCTTAGGCGGCCATGAAGGCAAGAAAATCACAACTGAAGGAACATGAACATTGATACAAAGATGGGATGTGTAAGCCACATACAGGGGTCAGGTGGTAGAGGCATGTGCTGTGCTTGAAGGTGAACATCAGGGAATACTGGTAACTGAGACTGAAGAGTTAGGCTCGGGGATGGGTGGAGACACTGAGGTGACCCTGTGAAGTGATGACTAAGTTCTCAGTTGGTAATGACAAGTCTGAATCTAAACATAAAACAGTGAGAAATTCAAAATAGGTGTTTGGTGACTCAAACCTGGGGAGAGATTCCTCAAACACTGGTGAGAACAAAAACACCAAAGAGGGAAGAATATTTTGGGGAAGGTTAGTTATGTTTGAGTAGAGTTGTTTATTTTTATTGCTATAAAACAGCCTCACGATTTAGCTTTCTTCTTGCAAATAACACCCGCACCAGGAAATACCTTGTACCTGAAGCTGAGTCCCATCTGTTGCTATGTTACTCAATGGCAAATGGCACCCAAAGTTTCCTTTTGTGGGGATGTGTTTATTTCTTGGTAGGTACAGAGCCAGAAGTGTATTTCTTTTGGTTTATTTGATTTCATAGAGGAGAATCACTGTGGATTCTAAATATTTGAAATTTAATTGATTCACTGGATTACTTCTACAGTGTTACGATTGGTACATGTAGAGGGAAAAGTTGGTTATATTTGGATGGCTGTGAGACAACTTATAACAAAATAGATCATTTATTTGTCTTTAGAGAGAAGTAGTGTGGGATAGTGCATGAGGACCTGGGCTGAAAGTCAACATGTTTTGGTCTTCTGTGAGTTCACAGGCAGCACTGCTTTCATGACTCTGGAGGTGCTACATTGCTTGTATGTTCAAAGGAATGTAGATTTAGAGACATGTTAACTCAATCTAAATTGCTGCCTTTATCACCTGCTGGTTCTGCAAACCTCAGCCCTCTGAGTGTCCTCCAAAGAAATATTTCTTGATGTAGCTGCCTATATTACCATGAAGAGACTTACTTGGCAATCAGACCCATGGACAATGCTCATACCAAAGGAATTCTCTCCTAATCTTTCTGAGTCTCTAATTTTAAATGAAGACAGAAAATTTGCCAGTTTGGGGAGTTTAAATACTTGAATAAAGTTTTATTTATTTATTTGCTTTTTGCAGTTGGTCAAGGTTGTAATGGCAGTACTACTTGAAAATGGCCTCATTTTGGCTTCTTGCAGTGTAAAGTAAATGAGAAGAAAAATAAAAACGTAAAGCAACTATGACATGCTTATGGTTGTGCCAGGTGCCATGTTATGCACGTTTATTAGCTGTATCATTTAGGGCAGGTGATTGATACCAGTTGTTGAAGGTGTACATTAGAATCAGTGTACCTTTCTTATCACAAGCCAATGTGGCTGGAGGAAAGTTCCTCTCTTGGAGTGGCATCTTTCACCACAGGACCTGAGGCATCCATTAGATTTCTATATCCAGCTGGCAGTGAAAAGAGAGTTAGCACACAGATTATTCTAAAGTCCAGGAAAAGAAGTGGCTTATATGGCAAGCACCCTATTCTTTCTATTGCATTTGGAAACTAATACCCCCCTCTTACATATAAAGATGCTGGAAAATGAAGGCTGCATATGCACCTACATGGAAAATGGAATATTTTGATATCATGCTATCTCATTTAACCCTCACCAAAATTATTGTCAGACAAGGCTTATTGTATGTGGTCTACAAATGGGAAAACTGAGGCTTAAATCTGCTAAGTAACCTGCAAACATCTCATAATTAACAACAGAAAAGTTCATGCTGCTTAACTTACCTGTAATCATCTGTACTTTGAATGTAGAGGGAGGTTGATTTCTATATTCAGTATAAGCATAAGGTTTGAGAGTTACCCAAAGAGATCCTGAGAGCTGGGCGCCCAAGGGATCGGTGCTGCGCGTGGGCCGCAGCTCGGTTCAAATCGTGTACAGCTGAGAGAGCAAGTGTGGAGGGAAGAACGGCTTCAGCTCCTGAACCCGACCGGCTCAGAGGTGGCTGTAACCAAGATTTGTTGGAGGCAGCGGAGCAGAGGAAACTCAGAGAATGCGCTACTGGGACAGACTGCGCCAATCTGGGCAGAAGTCCGGGATCCCGCTCAGAACCCCACCCCTGCAGCCGGCGCTGCGTGAACTGGAGCAACAGCGATTGGCGGGATTTCTGAGTCGGGAAAAAGCTCCATCCAGGGAGATACTTCTGAACGGCATTCCTGTCTGCACGATCAAGGGGTGAGTTAAGTGGGCACTCTAACCAGCTTTTCCTGAATCGGGAAGAAGCTCAGCCCAGCGAGTGACATCAAAGCAGCTTTAAGGACTGCGGGATCTCCCGGGTGGGAAGAGCTAGCTAGGAGTCCCAACGGGATTTGTGAGGGGGGAAGGAGCTCCACCCAGGGAGGAACACCTGAGTTGCCTGTCTGCAAAAATCCTGGGGCGGCAAGCTGTTTATTTGCCCCGGCCAGGTCTTGGGGTAGGGAGTAGAAGCGGAAATCTCAGCAGACAGCTTAAGGGACATTCTCCCAAAGAGAAGGAATCATTGGAGCAGCCTCTGCAGCAGACCTTTGCCTGCTGAACTGCCTGTGAAATTTATAGCTCCACATTTTGAATCTGATACCCAAAAATGGGAAAACAGAGGAACAAAATGCAGTCTCAAAACTCAACCCCACCCAGAACAAGTTTTGAATGTGAAGATACAGAGGAACCAGGAAGCCTCATAACTTCAAGTTATGAAACGATTGCATCCGAAATCAAACAACTCCAACAGGTCATGAAAGAGCTTAAAGCAGAAATAACCCACATACCCGCAATGATTTCTCAGACAAAAAACGAGCTGAAAACAATAATGGAAGAAATGTTCCATTCACATAGACAAGAAATAGACAAAAATCTGGAAGAAAATAGGAAACAAATGGAAACGTTACAAGAGCAATTTAGGAATGAATTACCAATAATGAAACAGGTCCAAAGAGAATTCCAGGATTTGAAAACTAACGCTGAAAGCATGCAAAACCGTTTAAATGAAACCAAAGATAGAATTTCAGAACTTGAAGACAGCATGGCAGCTTATGAGCTTGAAAGGAAGAATCTCATGATATCATCAAAGACACAAGAAAAGTCAATCCAACAGCTGCAAGATGAGGCAAAATGTAACAATATTCGAATTAAAGGGGTGTGCGAAACAGCAGGAGATCTCACAAACGATATAAAAGGAATATTTGATGAAATAATAGCAGAAAATTTCCCAAACAAGCTAAAAGATACTGAAGTTCAGTTAAGCGAAGCATATAGAACCCCAATAATCCATAACCCAAAGAAAAACACACACAGGCATATAATAGTCAAGATCCCAGATATCAAGCAAAAGAACACAATATTAAAAGCTGCCAGAGAAATGAAACAGATCACCTATAAAGGAAAGCCCATCAGAATCACAGATTTCTCAACGGAAACCATGAAAGCGAGAAGAGCTTGGAGCGAGATACTACAGATTCTGAGACAAAACAACTTCCAAACCAGACTGATGTATCCTGCAAAATTATCCCTCAAATTCAATGGAGAAATAAAATATTTCCATGACAAAGAACAACTGAAGAACTTCAGGAGTGCCAAACCAGCATTGGAAAAAGCACTAAAAGATATTCTCAACAGAGAAAAAAGAGACCACAATCCCAAGAACAGCTATAGAAATAGCTCCCTAAACAGAACAAATAATTAAACAGTCAGCAAAAGAAGGAAAATTTCAAGTAAATAACATGACTAGAATAAGCCAACATATAACCATGATAACCATTAGTGTAAATGGCCTCCACTCAAACGTCAAAAGGAAAAGATTGGAAGACTGGATTAAGGAACACAATCGAACGATATGCTGTATACAGGAAACACATTTTACTCAAAAAGAAATCCATAGGTTGAAAGTTAAAGGTTGCAAAACAATTCTCCATGCAACAGGCCCCCAGAAAAAAGCAGGGGGAGCTATTATGTTTGCAAACAATGTAAACTTCAAACCAAAAACAATCAAAGGAGATAAAGAAGGCCACTACATACTAGTTAGGGGAAAGCTGCAGGAGGAAAAGGTAAAAATCCTAAACATTTATGCACCAAACCATGGAGCACCTAACTTTACAAGTCAAATCTTGACAGATGTAAAAAATCAAATAACTAATAACACTATTGTAATAGGGGACCTAAACACCCCTCTGACACAAAGAGGCAGGTCAACCGGACAGAAACTCAGCAAAGAAATAACAGACCTGAACCAAAAGTGTGAACAGATGGACTTAGTAGATGTATACAGAGTGTTCCACCCCACAGCACAAGAATACACATTTTTCTCAGCTGCACATGGGTCTTTCTCCAAAATAGACCACATTTTAGCCCATAGAGCATATCTACCTAAATGCAAAAGAATTCAAATTATCCCATGCATATTATTGGACCACAATGCAATAAAATTGGAAATTAATGACAAAGAGAACTCCCGAAACAACATAAACACGTGGAAATTAGACAACAAACTACTGAATAACCAATGGGTCACACAAGAAGTTAAAGAAGAAATTAAAAATTACCTACAAATAATTGAAAATGCAAGTACAACATATCAGAATCTGTGGGATGCAATGAAAGCAGTCCTCAGAGGGAAATTTATAGCAATGAAATCATATACAAAGCAAATAGAAAGAGAGCAAATAAATAACCTAGTGATACACCTCAAACTCTTAGAAGAAGAGCAACAAGCCAAACCAAGAGCCCAAAGAAGGGAGGAGATTATAAAACTCAGGGAATTAATTAATGAAATTGAGATGAAGAAAACTCTACAAAAATTAGTGAATCAAAGAGGTGGTTCTTCGAGAGTGAATAAAATTGATAGACCCCTAGCCAACCTTATCCAAAAAAGAAGGGAAAGATCTCAAATTCATGCAATAAGGAATGAAAAAGAGGAAGTCACTACAGATCAAAAAGAAATACAAAAGATCACTAATACCTACTTTGAAAATCTGTATTCCCATAGGATAGAAAATACAGAAGAAATGGACACATTCCTAGAAAGTTACAAATTGCCAAAATTGAATCAGGAAGACGTAAAAATCCTGAATAACCCAATATCAATTAATGAGATTGAAAACGTCATTAAAATCTTACCCACAAAGAAAAGCCCAGGCCCTGATGGATTCACAGCAGAATTCTATAAAACATTTAGAGAAGATCTAATGCAACACTCCTCAAACTCTTCAATGAAATCGAAAAGGAAGCAACTCTCCCCAACACATTTCTGGAGGCAAGTATTATACTGGTACCAAAACCAGAGAGAGACCCAACCAAGAAAGAGAGCTACA
>PVLD010021786.1:0-30685 GCA_004027595.1 Dinomys branickii
AGGGGAGGGGAGGGAGAAAGAAAAAAAACAGACAGAAACAAATTCCCTCCCTCTGGCTGCAGCTCAGCCCCAGGGACTCCCCTCACAGACTGTGGCTGCAGTGTTGCTCTGTGGCTTCTGACACTGGATCATGAACAAGAGAGCTCTGACCTTTTCTGTGTCTCTCTGACTGATTGGTCTGGGGACATGACCAGTTCTTGCCCTGAGGACATTCAAGCACCCCTTGGAAGGACCACGGGTTGAACACCACAGTGTCCTACCAGTGCTGACAGCAGTTAGACCCCAACCCTGCAGGCCAGCCAACCCGACCGCAAGAGCAAGCTCGAGCCACTACCTGCCCAAGGCACAGCCAAGTGCCTGGCCAGGGGAAGCAGAGACAGGGACACTTCCTGATGCTTTACATCACTAATCACTGAGAAATCTGTTTGACAGTGACAGATAACTGATACCTGTACCAATCTCCCTCCAAAGAGAAATGCAGTAAAAAAAGGAAACTTATTTTTTCATTCACCTTTTGTAAACATTATATATTTTTGTAAACATCATATATATATATATATATATTTTTTTTTTTTTTTCCGGGACCGGGGATCGAACTCAGGGCCTTAGTGCTTAGCAGCAAGCACTTAGCCCACTGAGCTGTACCTCCAGCCCAACATCATATATTTTTGTAAACATTATATATTTCAAGAGTTTTGGGACTTTTAAACTTTTTTTATATTTAATAAAAAGGAAAGAGGGGCGGGGTAGTTGTAGCTCAGTGGTAGCACACTTGCCTACTTTGTGACAGGGTTTGGGTTCCAACTCGAGCTCCTCAAAAAAAAAAAAAAAAGAGAGAAATAAATAAAATTTGGCTTAAGAATACTTAAATTGTTTCCTGATTTTAAAAGTTACACTAGTAAGAAAGGACCAAGTTGGAGGATCGACACCACCCAACTAAGACTTAACCGTGAGGCAACAGTAATCAAGGCAGAGTGGTATGGAGAAAGAATAGGCACGTGGATCTGTGGAACAGAATGGAGAGCCCAGAAACAGACCACGTAAAACACAGTCAGTCAGCTGTCTTTGACAAAGGACCTCAGGCAGCTCAGGGCGATGGGATGGCCTTTTGAACAAATGGTGCTGGAACAACTGAATGGCCCCTCACACACACGTTCAACACACACCTTTCACCAGAATACTCAAAATGGATCAGAGCCCCAAGTAACATGTAATACTTCTAGAAGATATCATAGAAGAAAATCTAGGTGACACTCAAAGCATGACCCGTGAAAGAAAAATTAAGATGTTAGATTCCAGTATAATTTTAAATTTTCACGCCCGGCTAAATTCTATTCTACAAAAGGCACTGTTAAGGGAATGAAAAGACAAATCATGAACTGGGAGAAATTTTTTACAAAACAAGTATCTGACAGAGGGTATGTATCCAAAATACACACAAAGTCCTTAAAATTCAACAGTAAGAAAACAAACAACCTAATTTTGAAAAGGGCAACAGATACTTCACTCAAGATAATATCCAGATGGCAGATACGCACAGGAAAACATGCTCAGTGTCAGGCGTTACTAAGGAACTGCGGACGAAAACAACAGCAGCCCCACACCTAGCGGCATGGCCCCAAGCCAGAACCCTGAGAGCAAAGGCTGGTGAGGGAGCAGAGCCACGGAAAGTCTCATTCACCGCTGGCGAAGGGCAAAATGGTTGGGCCACTTTGGAAGACAGGTTGGCAGTTTCTTTTTATCATTTTTTATACTTATACCAACCTCTTTTTATTTATTTATTTCTTTTTTTGAAAGAGTCCCAGGCTGAGCTTAAATTTGTAATCCTCCTGCATCAGCCTACTAAGTAGCTGGGATTACAGGTGTGTACCATCACACCCAGCAGTAGTTTCTTTAAAGGTATCCTAAGTCTTAACATATGACCTAGCAATCATGTTCCTCAGTATTTATCCAAATGAACGGAAAACATATCCGCACAAAAATTCAACAAGGATATTTCACACAGGTCTATTCATAATTGCTCCAAACTGGAAGTAACCAAGATGTCCCTCAATAATCATATGGGGGAAAATATTGTGGTATATCCAGCCAACAGATTATTCAGTGATTAAATAAAGAATGAGCTGTGAAACCACTGGAAAGTATAGAGGACCCCTGAGTGCGTACTGCTAAGCAAAAGAAGCCAATCTCAGAAGGTTACATGACACGATCCAGCTGTGTGGCATCCTGGTAAAGGCCAACCTAGGGAGACAGGGGAAAGATGAGGGGTTACGGGAGCTTGAGGGGGAAGGGGAGGAAGAGCTGGAGCCCAGGAGATGTCCAGGGCAGGGGAAGGGTTCTGTCTGATACTGTGATGGCGGATACGTAACACTGCATGTGGTCAAAACCCACAGAGTGCATAACACCAAGAGTGACCCCACCCTACGGGCTTTGTGAGTCACATGGACATTGCTGGGCCACTAATTGTGGCCCAGTAGTGCAAGATGTTACTTAAGAGGGGAAGCGGGGAGCAGGAGAGGAGGGGCCTATGGGAAGCGCCGCTGTAGTCTCTGGATATTGGAAACTGCTCCCAAAATGCCTATTAATTTTGTGCAAGGTAAAACTACTCAGTTGAAGAAAAGTAGGAATAAAATAATACAGACATATCATCTCAACAGATAGACAAGCATTGCTAACACTTAGGTATATAGTTCCTTCCGGTCTTCTTTCGAAACATCTATGTCAGTTCTTTTCCTAAATAGTTGAAATCATTCTGCTAAATCCATTCTGAAGGTTTACAGTCTGGTTTCAGTTTGGATTTTTAACCTCAAAAAAGTAGCCCATGTGAAACTCAGTGATACCAAAAACAGATTCTAGAGGGGCAGTTGCCATGGAAAGAATTGAAAATAAATTTCAGTTCACATACACCCTGCTGCAGGAGAAAGGAGAAATATTTGGAGGAACTTAGAAGAGCAGCCAAGAACACTTCGAATCAAGAAGGAGAAAAACATACCAGTCTAGGAAGAGTTCAAGGAAGCAGCGAGACTCATCCTGCAGTCGGTGTTGTTGGTGGCACAAGCAGGCAGTGCTTTCTCCTGCTCGCTGACAGCCTGGCAGCCAAGGGCCAGGAAGCTCCCTTAGTGTGGCGCCACCTCCGCAGTGTGCCATGAGGCCAGAGGAAAGGCTACTCTTTCCCCACAGTGCAGATTCTGCCTCCAGTGGACAGCAAGGCCAGCTTTGGTGGTCACCGAGGAAGGGGCCATGGCCCTCAGCACTGGAGTGGGCCCAGGGACCCCTACTGTCCCGGTGTCAACCCCAGTGCATGGAGCAGGCAGTGTCCTTGGGAGGCCCAGGATGCCGGGGCAGAGGACCCTGGTGGAATTCAGGGGAGTGGCAGTTTTCCAACGAAAGAACTATCATCAGGAAAGAAGACCAGACCCGCAGGTGCTAACTGAATCCTGACTTCCATACACTGACGTTGTTAAGAAAGTCAAGACTATTTAGAGTACACATCGGGCAACCTCAGAGGAGAAAGGCACTGTCTTCATCACAGAAAGACAGAAGGCTGCGTGAAAACAGGCCTCTATCCCACTCAGGAAAGGGTGTGGCTCAGCTCCAGAGTCAAGTAGACTTGGTTTCAAACCCAGCCCTAGCACGCGCCACAATTACGGCATTGTTCAGCCTCAGTTTCCTCATCTATAAAACATGTATCACGGCTCTTATCTCGGAGGTAAGCCCTTTGAGCTTAGCCAGGCGGAATGCTAAGCACAATGCCCCGCACATAGCAAGAATTCAGTCAAATGCGGTCACTGTCAGCACCACCACCACCATCCCAGGCACTGTCTGGGCGAGTGTTGTTTTCTTTAAACGTCACTGGTTGCCTCGTCTTCCTCTCCCCATCCATGTTCCAATGTAGATGCCTGGTCGCTGTTGTCACATAAAGACAGAGCTCCTCAAGTGGAACTATCAGGAAGCTACCTTCGTCTGCAGCACCCTAGAAAAATCTCTGTATGCTAGAAACAGACTTGGCCTTGATGCCAGGGCAGTGCCGAGCGGAAGCATACAAATGTACAGGTACTCGGGTGACTGCTTCTCTCCCAGGGCTGGACCTAGGACTAGAGATGCCAGGGATCCCCAAGAATGAGGAAAACCTAGGGCAAGATTGAACATTGTTGGATTCATTGCAGATATGAATGCCACTCCCAAGGGGCACAGGGACACCTGGTTGTTTTCTTTAAACTTAGTTAATGGATTTATATGTTTACTTTTTTTACATTTTTATTTTGAAAAATAATGTAGTAAAAATTGGAGTGGGGTGATAGCTCAGTGGCATAAGTACCTACCTAGCAAGTACAAGGTCCTGAGCTCAATTCTCAGTACCCAAAAAACCAAACAAATAGAAAACTACAAATAATCAAACATATATCTGATCCCATCTCTCAGAAAGGACAGTTGTTAATGTTTTTTATATTTATATCAAATCCTTCCCAAAAAAGGTGACAAAGTTTATTTTTCTTCTCTTCCCCCATATTTATTTCTTACTCAGTCTCCCAATCACTGTTATGAATTTGATTTTTATCCGTGTCTGTTTTTTCTTCCTGCTAAATTTTCTAAATTTTTTGTTTGACAAAAAAGAAATGAAAGCACGGGAAATATGCACGGTGAAGGTGTATGTGTGAGAAGTAGCTTGTGGGCCCAGGAAGTAGATCAAAAACTTCGTCAGCCCAGAAGGCGGGTGCATCCTGCTGCAGGAGCTCAGCCTGCAGATTTGCACCCATAAACACCTGCAGCGTCACACAGACCCATGGACCACAAGCTGTACATGAGCTCCAGAGGCCTTACCTGGATCCAGGTGGGTGAAAGAGCCCACCACAAAGTCCAGCGTGGACACGGCCAGGAGGAACAGCAGCAGCAGCTGGAGGCGAATTATCCATTTGACACCTGCTAAGTTAATGCCCAGCAAGGCCAGAAGCACCGCAAGTGAGATTCCTCGCACAGCCCAGATGTTCCTGAGGTCCAGCAAATCGGAGATGGATTCGGCAAAGCCAGTGATGTACATGGCACCTGCAACACACTGCCCAGCAATTCCAGGTTGGAAGAGCCAGCGAGACAGAGAGGCATCAGGGGCCCATGGAGCCAAGTGCCCTTTTCTGAGCCCTCTTCCCCCCAGCAGAGGCAGGTGCAGCAGTAGCAGGCCCTGAGACAGGGTTGGACCAGCCCTTCCCACCCAGAATCTGCCTCAGGCTCCACCTCTGCCTGTGCACATCCTGACCGAGGGGAGAGTGAGCTCTGTTCACATGCGAATATGCAAGCTGAGGGAAGGGGATGGGAGGCTGAGCCAAAGGGTTTCTCTGTGCTATTCAAAATCTAAATCCAGAACAAAGACCAGGCAGGGGTCCATCTTCAAAGCCACGGAAGGGCCCTGCAGCAAGCCAGTTGTGTCTCCATTTCTTTGTAGGTCAGCATTATTTTTTTAAAAATTGTCCTTAAAAGTAGAAAAGAAGAGCGCAAGACATCTTTACAATATCACATCTAGGAACAGCTACCCAGGACTGTCTAGGTCAATGCACTTCGTTCTAGTCACCACTGGGTATTGATAAATGTGCAAAACATCCCAGACTTAGCAAGCTACGTGCTAATTAGAGATTTTTTTTTTCCAGCAGAGATGCAAGTAACTTCCATCCAGTGGAAGAGAGAGTCCACAAATTTAGCATTTGTTGTCTGGGAAGACATTAGCTAGTTTTGTATCTAACCCGGTGGGTATGTGTGTATGTATGTATGTATGTATGTGTAAGTGGCTGACTCTGAATTGGCACATTTGATCTCTGTCCATCCAGGGTCTATACTTAGCTTCTCACTGCTCTTTAACATCTTGCTGGTTCCTTCACTAATTCATGAGTTAAACAGGATCTTGTTTTACATATATTGCCTGAGAGTTACGTTTTTATGCTAGCTTTTGGAAATACTTGAAAGGTCAATTTCAAAGAAATAGTTGAAAAGAACACCAGCCTCACACGGCACAGCCCCAGCCCCAGCTTCCTTCCCTCCTCGGTTTGCCCCTTGCTGGCCCTAAGACCCGAAGGTCACCGTCACCATCACGGTCACTGTTCTTGCTCCTCTCCCAGGGAACATGTCTGATTAGAGCTTCATTCAATTTTCTTTTTTTCCAAAAAGCCTTTCTTCATCCCCACTTCCTGAAAAAGTGTTATTCTCCCTGCCAGTACCATACAGTTAATTATCTGGGTCCATATCTGTTACTATCTCATGTACATTTGCCTTTCTAACCACCACCAAGAATGCATTCAAGACTCTTGAGAATAAGAATCTCTATGCTGCTGGCCCCTCCTCTAATTCCCGCATTTGCCAAGGACACTGCAAGCACTCAGCGGATGTGGCGGACTGTGCAGGCAGTGCGGCCAGCGTTTTGGGATCCGGGCATCCTGGCCCGGTCCTCCTGTGTGCAGGTCAGAAGGCTGACACCATTTCCGCATCAGGGAAGAGCACGCGAACAAGGCTCCATCCCTCACGGAGATCCGCTCCCTTCGTAACTGAGCATGACACACTGTGTTTCCCCCAAAATAAGACCTAACTGAAAACGAACAGCCTGGAAAATAGCACTCAGAAATGCCAGCCTCCGTCACCTTGCCTTACCTGCACCTACACAGTCACCACAGAGTGAGGGAAAAGTGAGGTAGGTTCTGCAGGACGCTGGCTGTCACCGCTGTGACGACCTGCTAAGGCTTATTTTCCAGGTAGGTCTTATTTCTGGGGAAGCACATCATTTTCGCCAATGTTCTTCAAATTTATATACTTAACTTGGACAGTTATTCTAGCATCCTGGCTTCTATCATGATAGGCATCTCTGTCCATATTAGAAATGTGGGGGAAATAAAGGAAAGAGAGGGACAGAGAGAGGGACACACACACAGAAACAGAGACAGAGAGAGGCAGGGAGACAGACAGACAGACAGAGACAAAGACAGGCAGAGAGAGAGAGAAGCCGACTTGTATTTTCCTGCCTTCACCTCCAAACTCACTTCCTCTTCACTAAACACCAGAGTGTGCTGTCATACCGATGCTTTTTCCTCAGTATTCGGTCAGTTCAGCTGGAATCTTCATGGTCATATTTATCTGAGTTTTTAAAAATGATCAAATGGCTAGGTGTGGTGGTACATGCCTGTAATCCCAGCACTCAGGAGGCTGAGGCAGGAGGATGCCCAGCCAGCCTTTACTACCTAGTGAGAATCTGTCTCAAAACAAACAGATCATAAAAATGACCAAATGCAATAATAATGGTCATTTATATGAGTGTCACCTGCCCCCCCCAATAGCCCACATCTAAGCCTGCAGAGGATGATGTCGGGACTTGACTGGGACCATCCGTCTGCACTCGGAGCAGCCACCACTATGTCAAGATATAGAACAGAAGCTGTTTATATGGACTGGACCAAGCTGTAAACATCATCTTCTGCTTCTAGCCTCCTTCCAGGTTTGGACCCAAAATGCCAGCAATGTGGTAACCATTCTTCAAGTTTCCTGAAAGAGCTGGTGGTTAGGAACATGTCTGTAAAGCCAGAGGAAGGCCACAGCCCATGTGACTCCAGGAAGTGGAGACTCCATGTGACTCTTGCTCCTGCACTGCCTCACCCGCCATGGTGAAAGTGAAATGAGGTGATTTAGGGAAGGTCCTAGAACAGCATCTGGCTTCTAGTTAGAGTTATAGAAAAAACAGCCATGGCTGCTGTCAGCATCACTTTATTATTATTAGCTACTGAAGAAGACACAGTAGCCAGCTCTGACTATCATAGACACAGTTAATGCTAAACCGGTGGTGGGAAGGTCACTGGGACTTTGCAATAGGAGTCCCAAATAAAGATCCTTGGAGTCAGAGGTTTACTTTCAGGGAAATAACAGTCCCAAACTCAGTCACCTTCTCACAACTGAAGCCCTTGCAGTAAGAGATAAGGATGTCTATGGACTGTGAAAGTAGAAGAGATTTCATATTTGTTCAGGGGAGGAGCTAGAAAGTAATGCATTCTGGTGAGGAGAAAAAGTAAAATAGTTACGTGGAAAATAAACACATAAGTTTGTAGTTTCTCAGGGGGCTCTTGCTACTGGCAGAACTAAAGACACACTAAGAACTTCCAAACCGACTGGGAGAAAATGAAATACAAATAAACCTGGGAGCCGAGGGTGGAGCTCCATGGCAGTGCACTTACCCGGCATGCACAAGGCGTCGGGTCAGGTCCCCGGGAAAGAAAGGGAGGGAGCGAGGGAGGACATTAGCTTGATCTATGTTGGCAAAGCCTGGAGTAGTGAGAGAGAAAATCTCAAAGGAATGAGAAGGAGGCGGGGGTGGGGGCGGCGTTCAGGGATATAGCTCAGCAGCACAAGCGCCTGCCTGGCAAGCACAAGGTCCTGAGTTCAATTCCCAGCACGAAAAAAAAAAAAAAAACAAAGGGAGAGAGAAGGAGTCAAGGCTGGTTGCACACGCCTGTATGCACACGCCTGTAATCCCAGCACTCTTGGAGGGTGAAGCAGGAGAATTTCAAGTTTGAACACAACTTGGAAAACCTAGAGATTTAATGAGAGGCTGTCTCAAAAATTCTGATTAAAAAATTTTAAAAAGGGCCACAGATGAAGCACAGTGTAAGGGCCTTGGGTCACCAGTAAATTCAGTTCCATAGCAATAATAAATTAAATTAAATCAAATTAGGAGAGTTCTAAAACTCAAGAGGCACAACCAAACTTATTTTAAGGAGGGAAAAGTAGAGTTCTAAATGTTTTCATTAGCTAAAAAAAGGAACTAATACAAAGAAACAAGGTCCACTGAGGAAGCATAAAAAGATCAGCATACATAAAAAGGGAGTAAAAAGAAGTATTTAATATGGGGAAACATAAAATCAGTGAAATAGAAGAAAAATCACAAGACAAAAGACACAAACCTAAAAGCTGATCCTTTAAGAAGAGACAGATAACCCTGGCAGGCTGATTAAGAAAAAAAGAGGAAATGCCAAACCATAGACTACTTGGCATGAAAGCAGAGTAAAGCTACTCGTACAGAAAAGAGAGGGAGAGTGAAGAGCAGAGACACGCCCTTAACCGCGTGCACCGCGGCATCCCCGCAAAGTAACTGGTGCACTGAGAAAGCGCTGGCTGAGCGCTGGCTGGAGGGTATCTACGACTGTGTTAAGTGACACCTACATGCCGTGGAACAGATTGTCCCCAGTTTTATAAAAGGCATCAGGCACTGCAAAAATCCCCAACTGTGTGTCTGTAAGCAGAGGAAAGGCACCAGCCAGCTGTTCGCACTGGTCCCCTCCACGTGAAGGCAACTAGCGTCTCCTTACAGCTTCAGTGTGTTACCTGCCTGCAATGAGTATCATTTGTAGTTCTAAGACTCTTATAAAGAAAACAAAACATTAAGAGAACCACTCTGTGCATGCAAATGCTACATGGGGTTGCGTAGCTCAGTTGGATAGCGGCCCGAGCTTAGGCCCCCAACCCGCACACCACTCTTCTTTGGAAGGTATTCCTGCCAATTTGTTTAATGTGTACCAACATTTACCATCGTTTACAGGCATCTTCATTTACTTCTGAAGTCTGTAATCACAAGCAGTCATTTTTCTTTACCACGGTCTACAGAAACATGTACTCCCAGCCACATGAGGTGGGGCTGTAGCCTACTGTTTTCAAGAAAGAAAGCAGGCTGTTTTCAGAATGCAACACCTTCACGCCAAGGTACAGTACCTGTTTTGAAAAACTTGCACGTTCACAACATAAGTATTTCCCCTTTGTCTTTGGAGGCCTAACCAAAACTAGGGCTGTGCCTCCACACCCTCTCCTGACCCAAAATCCCTGATTCACCTGCAGTTGGTAGATGGTGTGTCTTTGTTTGTGGTAATCCCCATAATGAAAACTTCAGGCCTCTACCAGATCTGCAAAGGTTTTCCGATGTTCTGCTGTTTTTGTACGGAGTCCAGTATAGAGCATGTGAATGCCATTGTGAGCACTTTTAGACATGTCAGTGCAGGCTGAAGCTGAACAGTAAAGCCCTCAGGCCCACACAGGTGAATGGACAGGGAGTTGTCTCCTTTTCTAGCCGAAGAGTCTGACTTTAGCACTGAGCCACATTCCAGTCTTTTTTTTTTTCACTTTGAGACAGGGTCTCACTAAGCTACTAAATTGTCCAAGCAAGGCTCAGACTTATGATCCTCTTGCTTAGCCTCCTGGAGTGCTGGGGACTATAGGCTTGTACCACCACATCCAGTTTTATTTATTTCATTTAGGCATGGTCTCCATATGCAGTCCAGGTTGGCCTTGAACTCATAATCCTCCTGCCTGAGCTCCAGGTGTATATCACCAAGCCTGGTTAAGTTTTGGTGTTTGACAGCAGGGGCTGGCAAACTGTCATTCCTGGCCAAATCCTGCTTGCTTCCTGTTTTGGTAAATAAAGGGTTATTGGGATGTAGCTATGTCTGTTTTTTCCGTATTGCCTCTGACTGCTTTCACACTACAATGGTAGAGTTAAATAGCTGTGACAAAGATGTATGACCCACAAACCTCCAAATATTTACTATCTAGTCCTTCACAGACATTTTCCAACCCCTGCTCAGAGGCAAAACTCAGCCCACTGCTTTGGCCACCATAGAACTTCCTGAGCGCATGCATGGCCTGCGACGATGAGGAGGAGGTAGGGCTGATATGGACCAGGAACAGGGAACCTCAGAAAGCCCAACCACTGCCTGGAAGAGGAAAGAACCCCAATCAGTGACCTAAACTGCCATCCTCAGGGGCAGAAAAAGAAGGGCATACTAAATTCAAAGAAAGTAGAAAGGAAGGGAATAATGAAATTAGCGCAAAAATAAATGAAATAGAAACCAAAATAACAATAGAGAAATACTTTTAAAAATTAAAAATTGTTCTTTGTAGATAAACCTTTTCCTTGACTGATCAAGAAGAAAAATGGCTCTGTGGCACACACCTATAATCCCAGCTACTCAGGTGGCAGAGGAAGGAGAGTCATAAATTTGAGGACAGCTTGGCCAATTTAGCAATAGCCTGTCTCTAAAAAAAGTTTTTAACGTGTTGGGAGTATAGCTCAATGGTAGAGTGCTTGTCTAGCCATGTGCAAAGTCTGGGCTCAATTTCCAGTACTAAGAGTAAAAGAGAGAAAAAGAAAGAAAGAGATAAACAAAGAAAAAGGGAGGGGTTGGGGGAATTCAAATTACTAATATAGGGAATGAAAGGGTAGATACAAGAAGAAAGAGGATTATGAGGGAATCTATAAACAATTACTACGCCAATTCACTAGATAGCCTAGATGAAATGGGCAAATTCCTGGACACAAACTACCAAAAGTGACTCAGAAGAAATAAGAAATTGGAATATGCTATAGGAAATTCAGTTAGTATCCAAGGGACCTGTGTTTGGGCCCCAACCAACTCCATCCACATTTGTGAATTCCACATGCCAACTACGAAACAGCTCTGCATCTGTTTCCCCTCAGTATAGAACAGCAGAGGTGCCAAATAAATCACCAACCTGATCGTGAACTTGGCCAGTGTCCAGGGAGAGAAGGTAAGCCCAAAGGGTCAGCAGATCCAGGGAGGAATTACAGACCTGGCCAGCCATACCCCAGGAAAAGCCCACAGCTATTATAAACTACAAAAGCAGCATGGGTTTCTACTTCAAAAGTGATGTGTTCACAGCAGGCCAGAGTTGGAGAAGTAACCCAGTGCAATGCTGTTATGTTGCCAAAGAGAATTTAATCAGATACCGTTTTGAGCAAAGGCTAGGCATGGTGGTGCACACCTCTAACCACAGCACTCGGGAGGCTGAGGCGGGAGGCTTGCTACAAATTTGAGGTCAGTCTGGGCTACATAGTGAGTTGAAGGCCAGCCTCAATTTCATAGTGAGACTCTGTCTCAGAAAGACCGAAAAAAGAAAAAACAAAACAAAAAACTGAGCCACCAAACAACTCTACTTCAAGGTTTCCCCACAGTGACTGGGTGAAAGACAGCCACAGGAGATAGCTATAGAGAGGGAGCAGGCTAGACACAGAACCCTGAGAAGGGTAAACTCAGGCTGGGAAGGACGCAGGCCCTACCTTCTGTAGTGAGAAACCAGACCTGGTGAGCATAGCTGTTAGCAGCAGTTGAATCTGAAAGTGCTGAAACTGAGCCCAGAAGTCTGTTTGATGCCTGCTCTGTTGGTTACACCCAACAGAAACCAATGGTCTGATTGCTCTCCCCATCTACCAACATGAGCGAGAACACATCTCAGTTTAGACAGCTGCTGCAGCCTGCAGGGTATGGACAGAAGGGGTTCTTGGGTGTGTGGGAGGGCACCTTATAAACCCACAGGTCATAAAGCTAAGTGGAGAAAATCGTGACTTGCTGGATTCCAAGACTACTGAAGCTGCTCATTTTGAATGAGTGGAAAGAAACCACTCTCAGAATCACAGAGAAGTGTTTGGTTTTTGGCCTCAAGTTTTTTATTTTTTTCTCTGCCTTATTTATTTATTTATTTTAATTTAAGGGTCTTTCTCTTTTTTTCTCCTTTTAACATTTTCTTTTCCTTATTTTTCTTATTTTCCTTTAGTTTGCTGTTTTCTTCTTTATTCCTCTTTTTCTTTTCTGTTACTTTTAGTTAACACTATCCATTTCCTTTTACTCTTCAGAGGTCCCTTGAGCTCAGGTTTTTCTCCTTGTTCTCATCTTCCATTGATTAAGTTTTCAAATTTTACTTTTTTATTGTCTAGTTCCCTTCCCACTCTCTCTTCACTGGTATAACCACTAAAGCTTTAGATAGCTAACTTTACTATTATTGTTGAATAATGTTCTATTGTTAGTGGAGGTATGTAGTAGATATTTACTGTATGTCAATATTTGGTTTGTGATAGTGTTTATACTATAACTATAGATCACTCTTCTATGGTTAAAGGTAGTAAATTAATAGTTCTTAGTGTATGTCAATATCAACTATTGTTAGTGATTAGTGATTTGTTATTATTGTTAGTTATTTTGTTGTTGTTGCCAAAGTGGCATAGTTGCTGTTATTAATTGGTTTTTCTCTGGATGCCAGTATCTGGATTGCCTTTGTGTCATTAACAATACTATAGCCCACCCCCAGAGAACTGGTGCTGGGCCAAACACACTGCAGCCTCCTGTCCCAAATAAACAGAGGTGGTTGGATCTTGGAAGAGAAGCAAAAGCCTGTTAGCCATGCTCAGAGTGCATCAGTGAAAAGCAGACACTAACTACAGAGGTCTCTATACTAGCAACAAAGCCTTCCACTGTAATCAACCCACAAACCTGAGCACAAAACAAAATAAAACCAATGAACAAAAATATGGAAACATGAAAAGACAGGGCAACAAAATGCCTCCCCAAAGCCCCAACTGCTTCAAGCTGATCCATGGGGCACTGAAGACAGGAAATCAGAAGCCACACAGATGAATTATTTGAAAGGGCAACAGAGGAGATAAGAACAGGTTAATAAGGTGCTTGGAAGGTCAAAAAAGATATAACTAAACAGATAAGGGATCTCATAAACAAAACAATCAGCAAGTTTTCAGAAGACAAAAAGCTAGCTGAGCTGAACAAAATGATACAAAACATGAATGTCCTGTTTAGAGAAGAATTAGAGTCCATGAAAGGTACTAAACAGAAATTCAGCATATTAAAAATGAAAGTATAGGCAGAATCCAATGTGAGGACAAAGTGCCAGAACTCGAAGATAAAGCCAATAATTATTCAAAGCACCTTGAAAACAAGTGAGCATAAAAAGTAGATCCAACAGCTGCTAGACAATGCAAAGAAAACTAATCTAAGATTAATTGGAGTTAGTGAAAAATCAGAAGACAGCAAAAACGTCATTTAAAAAAAAACGTTTACAGAAATAATAGGGAGAGGGTTGTGAGATGGCAGAGTGGTGAGCAGCAGAGAAAGAGCCTCTCTGAGAGTCACCATCCAGATACTGGAATATAGCAATGTGGGAAAGACAAGAAGGAGAGAAGTGGGTCCCCTGCATGCAGGAGAGATCTGAGGCATAAACTGAAACTCATGGAGAGAGTAAAGAGAGAAACTTCAATGAAGAAGCAGGCAACTGGCAGTGCCTTCTCCCTGAGATGGGACTCATTGTGCGAGAGGAGCCATTAAGACCTGCAACCCCACAGGCCTCCAAGGAGAGACGCAGCAGTGGAGGGGAGCCTTGGGTGTGAATAACTTCATTAGCTGGTGGGAGGGCAGCAGGCTCAGTCGGATTGGCCAAGAACCATTTCAGAGAGCGGCCCAATGAGTTCAGAACTCAGAGCTGCTGCTGGCTCCATCTACTGGCTCCAGCTGGGCCCAGGCCCACAGAAGTTGCACTGAGGGCTGCAGGCTGCTGGAAGGTGCGGGCTCACTGAGATTAAAAAAAAGAAAAAAGCTGCCAAAAAGCTGCTGCTGGCTTGCTGGGATAAATTCACATGGACCAGAACTGTGTCTGCACATGTTACCAGTGACAGCAGGGAAAAACCTGGAGGTAGATTCCCCCCTGTTGTTGTTGCAGTTTTATTTTTGCTGTCTTGTTTTCCGGGTTTTTTTCTCATTCATTGTTTGATCTTGTTTTTACGTGGGTGTGAACATGGTTTCCAGCCTCTTTGTGGTTGTGGTTCTGTTTTGTTCTTTTTAGCTCTTCCTTCTCTCCTTCCCTCCAGTCTTTTGCATCAGTTTCCCAAAGTTAGTGTGATCCCCTTTTGTCCTCCAGCCTTCTAATCTCTTCCTCTTCTTCCACCTCTCTATTTTCTCCTAAACCCATTTTAAATTTTAACCCCCGAGGGCAAAATTGACATATTAAGGACTTGTGTACTGCATAAAATTTTCCGTTTTGTTTTAAATTTTGTTATATAACCATAAAACCTAGTTCACATGGTTAAAGGCAATAAATTAATGGTTACCTCAGTTTATCATTTTCTAGGCTGTCTTTGATGCCATTGTCATCGGTACTGCTATAGCCAAAAGTGATATAATTGTTCTAAATAGCTGAGATTCCACGTATTCCAGGACTGAGACTGACCAAGGGTCACAGAAATACTTGTAACGGTGCCAAAGAACCAGAGTCTGGACCAAATAGGCAGCAACTTCTAATCCCCAACAAAATGAAGAGGTTGGATCTTGCAACAGTCTCAAAAGCGAAAAACCAGCTATCCTTGGAAGAGAACTCAGAAGTAGACATTTCCTAAGGGTTCTAAATGCTAACAATAAAGCAACCTACCATAGGCAATTTGCAAACATCACCCTAGGAATTAAACTAACGAAAAAAAAGAAAAGAAAATGAGAAGACACTTAAACAAGATGCAACCCCAAACATCCAGTTCACCAAAGTCAAACCCAGGGGGCCGTGAGGTGGGACAATCTGAAAGCTGCCCACCCGGCCTCTCTGAAGTGGTAACAACAAAGCAAATGAATGAGGCTCTAGAAAACATCAAATCAGAAATAATTTCTCAGATAACTGCACAGATGGTGTCCACCATGAAAACCATGCTTAGTGATTCTAGAACAGATACAGACAAAAAAATAGAACAGCTTAAGAAAATTATGGCTGGGGATATAGCTCAGCAGCACAGCATCTCTCTAGCAAGCATGAGGTCATGAGTTCAATTCCTGGTACAAAAAAAAAAAAAAGAAAATAGTGAAAGCCATGTATATTTAGTACAGGAAAGAAATGTATCCATAAGGCAGATTCAAGCAGATATCCAGTAGTATAAAAATTCCGCTGAAAATATTCACAACAGATTAAGCTAATGTGAGGGCAGGATCTCACCTATGGAAGACAGCCTTGTCATTAGTGATTTAAAAAGATTTCTTAAAAATAGCAAGGGATCATGAGAAATCAATACAGCAGCTGCTAGACGAGGCAAAGAAGAATACCTTAATATTGATTGGAGTCAATGCAAAAGCAGGAGATAGTACAAATGGCATAAAAAAATTGTTCACAGACATCATGGTAGAAAACATCCCTGGGAGGGAAAAAGAATTTGACATAGTTAAGTGAGGCATATAGAACTCCAATTAGCTATGATCCAAAAAATCTATAGCCAGTCATATTGTAGTCAAGATTCCAGAAATTCAACACAAGAATAGAATCTTAAAAAGCTGTTAAAGAAAAAATTATCATAAATGTATATGCAACAAATATCAATGCACCCAATAATTTGAAACAGAAATAATGCCAGAAAACCTTCCAAATATGAGGAAACAATTAATTCTTTTTTTTTTTTTTTTTTTGCGGTACTGGGGATCGAACTCAGGACCCTGCTCTTGCTAGGCAGGCGCTTATTCCACTGAGCTATATCCCCAGCCCCTGAGGAAACAATTAACACATAACTGAGACTTATAGAACCACAAATAGCCATGATCCAAAGGACCTCTCCATAATATGTTATAATCAAAATCCCAGAAGACCAACAAAAGAAAAGAATCTTAAAAGCTGTTGGAGAAAAGCAATCAATCACTTACAAAGGTAAACACATTAGAATTATAGCCAACTTCTCAACACAGACCTTGAAGGCCAGAAGTGCTTGTAGTAAAGTATTTCAAACCCTGAAAGAAAACAGCTTCCAACCCACAGAGATATATTCTGCAAAACTATCTTTCAAAATGGATGAAGGTAAATAAAGTATCTCCTAAAGAAATTTATGACCACCAAACCAGCACTCCAAAAAATTCTCAAGGAAGGGCTGGGGATACAGCTCAGTGGCACTAGCACCTGCCTGGCAAGCATGAGGTCCTGAGTTTGATTCCTGATACTCCCTCCCAAAAAAGAAAAATTCTCAAGGACATCTTTAAAAAAGAGACAATGAAGCTAAAAATGACTAAAGGTCAAATAGAATGAATACAGCAAGCAGGGTGAGCAGTTAAACAGAAGAGGGATTAAAGGGAATTCAGCAACAGAAAAATAACATAATGACAGGAGTAAATCAATACCTTTCTGTACTAATTCTCAATGCAAATAGTCTCAATTCCCCAATGAAAAGACACAGACTATCAGAATGATGGATCAAGAAGCAAAATCAAATGGTATACTGTACACAAGAAATACACTCAACCTGAAAAGAGGTTCATAGACTAAAAATCAAAGGATAAGAAACAATATTCCATGCAAGAGGAACCCAGCAACAAGCAGGAGTAGCTGTCCAGTTTTCAGACAAGGACAAAACCAATTAGACAAAACTGATTACAAGTAGCAAAGAAGGTCAGTAAATATTGATTAAGGGACTAGTCCAGCAGGAAGAGATAACAATAATAAATATATATGCAGTGAATATCAGTGCACACAACTATATAAAACAAACTCTACTGGCCATAAAAGATCAGATAAACATCAGCACAACTATAGTGGAGAAGTCAATACCCCATAGTCACAAATTGATTAAGTAGAGAAAAAAATCAAAGAAATATCAGAGTTGAACCAAATCTTTGAGTAAATGGATTTAACAGACACATACACTGTTCCACCCAACAACAGACTACACATTCTTCTCAGTAGTATATGGAATGTTCTCAAAAATAGAACACATAATAGCAAATAAACCATGCTTAAAGTAGATGTAAAGAATTGAAATTATCCCATGCATATTATCAGATCATAGTGCAATGAAACTAGAAATCAACAGCAAAATGAATCATAGGAATTATCCAAACTCATGAAAATTGAAAAACACAATGTTAAATAATCACACAAGAAATCTAGGAAGAAATTAAATAGGTCTTAGAATCAAACAATAATGCCAACATAATATAGCAGACCTTATGAGACATACAAAGTCAGCCCTAAGAGGGAAGTTTATGAGTATAAAAGCCCACATCAGGAAAAGAGAGAGGGCCCAAATAAATACCTTATTGATGTAGCTCAAGTTCCTAGAAAAACAAGGATAATTCAAATCCAAAGCTAGTACTAGGAAGGAAATTATGACACTCAGAGCAAACATTAATGAAATTGAGGATAAAAAAAGAATAGAAAGAATCAGTGAACTGAAGAGCTGCTTCTTTGAAAGAATAACAAAATAGACAAACCCTCAGCAAATCTTACTAAAAAAGAAAAGAAATAAAAAACTAAATTAATACAATTAGAAATGAAAACAGTGAAAGCACTGCTGAAATCTAGAGGCTATTAGCAACCACTCAAAAAAACCTGCACTCTAATAAATTTGAGAATTTAGAACACATGGACAGATTTCTAGATACATATGAATTACCCAAAATGAAATAAGAAGATACAAAAATCTTGACTAATATAATAACAAGCATGAAATTGAAACAGTGATAAAAATTCTACCAACTAAGAAGAATCCAGCACTCATGGATTCACTACTGATTTCTACAAGAACTTCAGGGGAGGTCTGATGCCAGTGTTCTACACTCTTTAATGAAAAGGAAGCAGTATTCCCAGAGTCATTCATGGAAGCCAGCATTGCCCTGATTCTAAAACCAAACAAGGGTCCAGCCAAAAAAGAGAACTCCAGGCTGGGTGTGGTGGTGCACGCCTGTAATCCCAGCACTTGGGAGGCTGGGGCAAGAGCATCGCTGTGAGTTTGAAGATACCCGGCACTATAAAGTGAGTTCAAGGCCAACCAGAACTGCATAGTGAAACCTTGTCTCAAAAAGAGAAGAGAGAGAAAGAGAGGAAGAGAGAGAGAGAGAACACTACAGGCCAATCACTTTAATGAATCATAAACCCTCACCATGATATTAGCATCTGAACAACTACTTATGAAATATAATAACCATTGTTAATTTCCTATCATTTTGCTTTGAAATTCTGTATCATTTTTATTTTTTCATCTTTTTTCTCTCTCTCCTTAAAATAAAAAAAGACACTAGCAAACAGAATGCAACAAATCATAAAAAAAATCACACATCATCACCAAGTAGACTTTATCCCAAGGATGCAGGAATGGTCAACATACACAAATCAATAAATTTAATACATTACATAAACAGAAGCAAGGACAAAAATCATATGATCATCTCCATAGATTCAGGAAAAGTCTTTGACAACACCCAGCATCCTTTCATGATAAAAAGCCTAAGAAATATCTCAATCTGATAAAAGCCACTTCTGACAAACCTACTGCCATGTTAAATGGAGAAAAACTGAAATCTTTCCCCCTAAAATCAGAGATAAGATAATGATATCCATTTTCACCACTCCTGTTCAGTATAATACTTAAAACAGTAGCCAGAGCAATCAGGCAAGATAAAGAAATAGACGTGATAATATGGAAGCGGAAGAAGCCAAATCATCATTACTTGCACATGAATGATCCTTTACACAGAAGACCCAAGAAATTCCACCAAAAGACTCCAGAATTAATAACCAAATTCAGCAATGTAGCAGGTCACAAAGCCAACACACAAAAATCAATAGCACTCCTGTACATCAATAATGAACTCACTGAGAAAGAAATTAGGGAAATAATACCATTCAGAATAGCACCAAGAAAAACTACATACTTAGAAATTAACCAAACTGAGGAAATAGAAGACCTCTACAGTAAAAACTACAGTACTCTTGAAAAGTGGCTATCCACATGCAGAAGACTGAATCTAGATCCATATTTCTCACCGTGTACTAAATGAAAATCAAAGTAGACCTAAATGTTAAAACAGAAGCACTTAATCTGTTGGAAGACAAATAGATAAAATTCTTAGAGACATAGGCATAAGCAAAGACTTTGTAAACAGAACCCTATTAGCACAAAAAATAGCATCGAGTCAACAAATGGTATCAAATCAACTTAAAAATCTTCTCTACATCAAAGGAAATAACCAACAGAGTGAAGAGACAACCTACAGAATGGGAAAGGATTTTTGCCTGCTATTCTTCAGAGCACTAATATCTAGAGTATGTCAAGAACTAAAAACAAAAAACAATAACAACAACAACAAAACCAGGCACCCCCCAAAATAAAAGACCAAGTTAAAAAGTGGGCAACTGAAATGAACAGATGCCTCTCAGTACAGATGGCCAATAAATACATGAAAAAATGTTCATCATCTTTGGCCATTACGGAAATACAAATTAAAACAACCCTGGGATTCTATCTTACTCCAGAGAGAATGGCCCTCCTCAAAAACAACCAAAATGCTGGCAAGGCTTTCAGGTGGGGGAAGGAATCTTCTCCATTGTTGGTGGGAGTGTAGACTAATACAGCCACTATGGAAATCAGTGTGGAGATTCCTCAAAAACCTAAAACAACAAATTCCATTCAACCCAGCTATCCCCCTTTCAGCTATCTGCACATTACCAACTCCACACCAGGAATGCGATCATTATGCACTACAAACATGAAGTAATAAAAAATAAATATTGAGATAACTCAATTAGTCATCAAAAACTTTCTACAAAGAAAAGCCCAGAACCAGATAGTTCCACTGCTGAATTCTACCAAACACTGAAAAAAAAAAAAATCAATCCTCCAATCTTTTTTTTTTTTTTTTTTTTTTTCTTCCGGGACCGGGGATCGAACTCAGGGCCCTAGTGCTCAGCGGCAAGCACTTAGCCCACTGAGCTGTACCTCCAGCCCAATCCTCCAATCCTTGACAAAATCTGCCAAAAACTAGAAAAGAATACTTCCCAACCCCCTCTGTGAAACTGGTACTAGACAGAGACATCCTGCAGGCTGACCTCCCCCATGAATGTACCCATGAAAATCCCAGCAAACCAAATCCAGCACTGTGTACATGGACAGGGCAAGCACATTCGGATCAGTCTCCAGACCTGGAGGAGCTTGAGACAGAGCAAAGCCATGAAGATGATACTGGCCAGAGGGAGCCTGAGGTCCGAGAGGCCCCGTGGAGGCAGGACAGCAGGGCAGCTCAGGTCACAGCGGCCAGAAAGAGAAAATGTCCTGACCGTCTTTCCTTCACAATCAGCCCACCTAAGGGAGACTCAGGAATCCAGGTTCCTGTCCTTAACAGCATGCCGTTACTCAACTGTGACATCTATGGGACGCAGCTCATCTGTCCAGACAGGGAAAAGTGGGGGCTTCTGTACACCCAGCTGGCAGCCGGCCTGGTACAACAATGGCAGAGCAGCTAAGTGTCTGTGGGCAAACCCTTAGGGCAGCTAGGGAGCCTGACCATTGGGTCCGCCGCTCACATGGCACTCCGACCATCTCCTGCTGGGCCGGATGTGTTTCGGATGTGTTTGGGTTTTGAAACATTTGCATAGACCTTATGAGTTGAGCATCCCAATGTGGAAATCTGAAATCACAAATCCTCCAAAATCGGAAACTTTTGAGTACTGCTCAATACAATATTAGAAACATTTTCTATGTTGGAGTGTTTTGGATTTCAGAGTTCCACGCTAGGGATGCTCAGGCTACATGACACTGAAAGGTCTTTCTCAAGTAAAGGCAAGTGACTGATAATCCATATGCCTTTCCAGCATCTATCCTAGAGGCACACACATGCAAACACACCTTTGTGCTGTTAGAGAAACAGATATATTTGTTTTTTTTTTTTTTTTTTTTTTGCGGTACCGGGGATCGAACTCAGGACCCTGCACTTGCTAGGCAAGCGCTTATTCCACTGAGCTATATCCCCAGCCCTGAAACAGATATATTTGTACAAAATCCCCCGGCTGTGCTGTCTAAATATGAAAGCCACAAGACTGGTGCTTTCTTCTAGGAGACTCTCATACTCTTTAGACAAATTCCTTTCGTAAATAGTTTTTTCAACCACTCACCACCCTTCATGGGATCATAAAAGCTTTTTCAGTCTGAGAAATGCTTACAAAGAACTGCTTCTTAATGCCTGCACTTTGTGTTCTCAGCATTAAGTCACTGTCCCTGCGTGTTAGCAAAATAAGCCTTAGAATTCCTCCCGGCCTGCTGGCTTCCCAAGTGCCTTCATCCATGCTGATGAGGCGGCTCCTCATTGCTATTCTTCTTCTCAGCCAGTGGCCGCACAGGGGCTCTCCACCTCCCTGTAAGGCCACCAAGCCTTCCAGTGTGTCTGATATATCGGCAAGCAACAGCTCCCTTGAGAAGGGCTTGCATCTAGCGAAGTCCCTTGGCACACGCAAAACGGCCTCTCTTCAGCACCAAAGTGCCGAGGGCCTGGGCCACATGGTTGCCACCTGGGCCACAGCCCTGCTGTGCATTCTGCTGGAAGGGCAGCAGCGTGGCCCTGGTCCAATCAGGAACCCATGAGGCAGGAGTCGGGGGACAGGAGCTCTGGACTCTGGACTTCAGCTTGGCTCTGCCCCTGAGTGTCCCTTGGAGCCAGCCTGCTCCTCTGTGACATGTGACACACCAAGTAAAACAAGGAACGGGAGGATAAGGTGGTGGGAGAGCGCAGGCAGCCAAGCACGTCCCTGTGCTGGTGGCCTCACCTGCCCAAACACATACAGCAGCCCGATGGTGCCTCCCATCTGCCCGCCGAGGACCGAGGAGATCATGGAGTAGACACCGCCGCTGCCCACGCCGCTGTGCTCTCCGATGCCGATGCCAGACAGCACGGTGACCAGGGCCACAGTAACAACGGAGGACACCAGAAGCATGCCCATGAGCACGCCTGTGTTTCCCTGCAGTGGAACAGCAAGGAGTAGTCAGGTTAGGGGCAGAGGCTTGGCCAGAGAGGGGGCCTTGCTGGGTTATTGACCAGCCCCACTACCTGGACCTACTGCGCTAGAACTGGGGGACAGGCCTGGGGAGCGGCTGGGCCACCCAGGAGGGACAATCAGAAAAGGACAAAGGAAGTGCCACATGAGCTAAGCCTCGGGAAGTTCTAGATGAACTGTGACTGCCCTTCAAATCCTCCAAGGACTTCAGACTACCTATGGAGTAAAGTTGAAGCTGCTTAGTACATCCACATGGCATCTTCTGATTGATCACTCTGTGCCCAAGCATGCAAGAACATGATTTCACCCATGCCCATGCTGGTCTCTGGTTTGGAATGCCTTTCCTGCTCCTCCAGGAGTGATCCCAGAGCCTTTCCTCTGGGATCCCGCAGGACCCATAGCTTATAATTTATCACAGTACTTCTCACACTAAGCCTCTCTCCAAGTATGAGGCCTGGGAGAGCAGGATTCTCTTCCTGCCCTGTGTCTTAGCACAAGCTCCACATAGACAAGGGTGCTCACTAAGTGCATGCTCAATGAATAAACACACTTGCCTGGAGTGGCCCACACAGAGACATGTTTCAAAGAGAAAAAGCAAGAGTCCCACAGAAGAAATGGGCACATGCGCACCACAGCCAGAAGAAGATGCGGCGCCAGAGTTATCAGACTGGGGCTAAGGAGTCTCCTGAAAGGCAAGACTCCAGCGTGGTGGAAGTTGAAAGATTAGAGAGGGCTGTGTGGCCTCCAGTGAGCTGCAGAGGCATCAGGAAGTACTAGGGCTCTGGCGCCTGTTCATAATACAGTGATCACAGCACCGCTGCTGGACTGGGAGCAGAGCAAGGAGGAAGGGCTCAGAGCTGGACAGCCCTAGGTTCTCCTCCCAGTTCCCACCCCAGCATGATTGCTATCCTATCCTTAGCCATTCCTGCCGAGCCACACAAACCTTCTTGGGAAGACCTGCATTTTAAGCCTTCTATTACCCGTGAACTTCATGTGAACTGAGTTTGGTTTTCTTCCCTTGCTGCCAAGGAATATACTATAACACTTGCCCCACAGTAGAGCCAGGAGAAAGGGCTTCTGCCCACCGCCCCCTCAGAGGCCACTGAGGGAGAAAGTTCTGGGGACAGGCTGCTCATCTGGTTCCAGAGTCACCTGCAGGTGACACGTGGTCAACTGCCGAGCTCAGGTGCAGGTGCAGGTGCAGGCCTGAAAGGAGTCGCTGTTCTCCTGCTGCTGCCCCCTCTCCTTCCTGCACAACTCTTGTGCTTTCTGTATCTGGTGACTTGTTTTAGGTTGAAGTATTGTAGGTGTCTTAACTGTATTGAATAATAGAATAGAAACCATGGAGGGGGGGTGAGAGAAGGCGGAATGTATGATGCTAAGTGCTGTGGTACAGTAGATGTGGCCATACGGACAGAGTCATTGTTACCCACACATACCTTCGGCAAAGGAGACCTCTGACCACGTGGGCCTGTGTGGAGATGAAGATGGAGGTGAGGGCTCCCTGGGGACTCTTGAGCCTAGAAAGGGACATGCATCTGCAGGGAGGTCGTGTGCTGGATGCGAACTGTGTGTGGAGAGGAAGCAGACGGGAAGCCCTTCCTCAGCCCTGGCTACCGAGATGTTACCTCTCTGCGCTCAGTTTCTTAATCAGTAAAATAGAGGCAACAGTAACAGTTATCTCAAAGGTTGCCAAGAAATACTAAATTTTAGGACTAAATATGGGTAATGCACTTGGATCACTATCTGTCATATAAGTGCTTGATAGACCTTGTTATATTCTTATGTTGCTATACATCTTATGCTTCCAGTATGATTGTTATTAATTATTGTTACACAGCGTGCAAGTAGCCCACCTGCTCATCTCCTCCTTAATGGCTAGATTGGAACATAAAAGTGTCTGAGGGCTCCCTCCTAGAAAACGAGCGCCAACAGCAATGTGGGAATGCGTACAGACACCCAGCAGCTGCCAGATGGCTCGCACGGCTGCAGGGATGTCCAGGAGCGCTGACCGCGCATGGCTCTGGTGGGGGACAGGGGTAGGAGGCGACAGGAGCCAATCAATGCACCCGCGTGCTTGCTCTCTTCCACCATACCCCAGCCTCAGGCTCAGGGACGCTGGCACAAACGGTATCTGGGCATGTGTTACTAATTTTGCTAATTTCACACTTTTAGTGAACTTATGTAGTACCATTTTCTTCCTTTGTTCAGACTTGCAAATTGTGTGTAAAAATAAAATATCACATGCTATAATATCTTCAGTTTTCCTACCAGAATCACCACTTAACCATTTTCTACATTGTAAGTATGTGCCCAAGTTATTCTCGACAGCTAATTATTTTCTGTTTACAAAAAAAGGCTGGTGTGATCTCTACTTATTTTAACACTGTGCTATTCCCTAGAAGCTCTTATTTTTAGCAATTCACATTTGCCTTTGTTTTCATGGTCAAAAATGATTTTTCAGGTGAAACTAATGTCAAAGCAGAAACCTAGAGACTCTCTTAGGGCAAGAGGATGTACTTGTGTAAACAGCCACAAAGACGACCCCGGTGACCCCTGCCTCCCAGTGTTCCTGCCCCGTGCACCCCTTTCCCTTGAGTCTGGGCTGGACATAGTTACTATTTTTTAAGCATGCAAATGTCTTATGAGTCATTCAAAATGATCACATTAGTTGTAATTTACTTAATAGTTTTTCAAGTGCACAGTTAACCATGTGCATGCATTCACGTTAGGCTGCTTGATTTCTCGATGTAATGAGTCACTTTTAATGCCATTAATGCAGAAGAGACGGCACGTGACTTCTGAGATGAAGATAGTTTAAAAGATGGAGGTTTCCTCTAGGGCCTTTCCTGTTCTGTCTTGGGCGCGTGCCCTGATGGCAGTCTGCTGCCTTGTAATGAGATAGCCTGTAAAGAGGCTCACATGAGGACCGAGGCTGTCAACAACTACTGCTGTCATGGCGGAAAGGTCCCTCCCCTGTGCTGAGCCTTCAGCCCTCGCTGACAGCTGACTGCAGTCTCGGGGAACCGGGAGCACCTGGATCCCTCAACCACGGAAACTGTACGAGAACACACATTCATGGCTTCAAGCTGCAGAGAGTTGGAGCAAGTATCATACAGCAATAGATAACTAAGACAACTTGCACCTGCACTTTGGGGAAGGAATCGTCACTTCTAAAATAAAATAAAGTGACACAGCTAAAAGGTTGCATCAACATGGAGAGCTATCTTCTCTCCTTCTACCTCCCCATAACCATCCCTGTTCGTGGCACAGCCCAGGGAGCCCTGAGCAGGCCTCCCGGCCCGAGGACAGGCAGATGGGCTCTCTCGACACAGGCTGGAGAGGTGCTGGGCAGAAGGGTGGCCCTCAAGAGAGGCAAGAGCTGGAGAGGGTCTCAGAAGCCTGCCAGAAAAAGGAGTCCGGGCTGAGGATTTTGTGTTTTTGAAACTCTGGAGTCACTATAAAATTGGAGGGTTTCTGAGAGGCACGGATCCTCAGAAGAAAATACCAGGCTTTTTGCTGAACCTGATCTAGGTTTTCCAAGCACAAATAAAGATATCTGTTCCGACTCCCCCAAGCCACAGCTAGGGCTAAGCCCGAGCTAGGCCTGAGCCATGGAGAGAAATGAGAGCTCCAGAAGGTTGGGTTCACCTAGGCTCTTTGCTGTTTATTTACATGTTGGGTTTCTCATATGAGAGAAACCATGTGATATTTAAATTTCTGTCTGATTTATTTCACTTAACATTATGGTCTCAAGGTGCATCCATATACTTACAAGTACCTCAAGTATATCCTTTGTTACAGCAGAATAGTACTCTACTGTGTGTAAATACCACATTTTATTTATCCATTCATTTGTTAATTAGGCCTATAAACTCTTTCCAAGATGTAGCTATTATAAATTGTGCTGCTATACGCATGAGTATGCATATATCATTGTAATAAGATGACTTTAATTCTTTCAGGAAGATATGTAGGAGGGGAATAGCTGGGTCAAATGGAATTTCCCTTTTTAGTTTTTTGAGGAATCTCCATACTGATTATCATCATGGTTGTATTAGTTCACATGCCCATCAACAGTGGAGAAGGGTTTCTTTTCCCCCACAGCCTTGCCAGCATTAGTTACTGTTTGATTTCTTGAGAACAGCCATTCTTTCTTTCTTAAGATCAAATCTCAGTGTTTTTTAATTTGCATTTCTCTAACATCCAGTCATGTCAGATATTTTTTCATGTACTTATTGGGCATTGGTACTTCTTTTGAGAAGTGTCTATTCATTTTGTTTGTCTAGTTTTTTGACTGGGATTTTAATTTTGCAACATAGAAATTCTGCCTGAGTTTCAGGCCCTCATGCGCAGATGCATACCTGA
Source organism: Dinomys branickii (assembly GCA_004027595.1). Lineage (NCBI taxonomy): Eukaryota > Metazoa > Chordata > Mammalia > Rodentia > Dinomyidae > Dinomys > Dinomys branickii. The sequence continues at coordinate 26,959 of PVLD010021786.1, forward strand.
TGACGTACACTTGAGTTAAGCATATCTCCTATGGTGTCAGCTCTACTTCTCTGCAGAATTCTGATAATAATTGCATGTCATAAACAGCCCTCTGTCCAACCCACCTCTCCCTGCACCTCCTCTGGGAAGCTGCCCTGGACACTTAGCCTCTTCAGCATTCACAGCCTGTGCTACCCCTGAGGGACTGGATGCCGCTTAGACCTCTCCTGAGGTGAATCTGCCCACCATAGGTGGGACCAGGGCTTGCCTGTCACAGCCTCGTTGGCACGATTAGTGCTTGGCACACAACAGGTGCTCACAGTCTTGAACTCGGGACCAGTTTGCCTGTTTTTCTGGCAACAGGGCAGCCTGTGTGGTCTGCTGAAGTCCCACATGTGAGAATGGACAGCAAGAAGGTGCTGAGAGCGCTCCTTAGCACATGCATCTTCAAGGAGGCTCCAGAATCCTTTCACAAGACAAAGGAAAGGCCCTTTGTTCCCTGTGCAGAGGAAGACAAACTGACCTCCAGGACCCTGCCCTGGTGGGTCTATCCTAGAAAATCTGTCCCCAAGACATCGGGAAGCTGCACCTCTGACCACGCACCCTCAGGCACAGTCACGCACAGAGCTGGGGACTGTGACCATGTGGGTGAGGGGTGGGTACATTAGGAGGGCACCTGCTGAGCTGGACACACGGGGATGGCCAGGCAGGGTCCCGGGCTAAGGTGCCATCCGTCTGCTCCCTTGGCCTCATCTCCAGTGAGCCCTGACTTCTTCATATAATTAAGGCCTCAGTGAGGCTCCCCTCAGCATCTGAGGTGCCAGCCACTCCCTGTGCTTGCTTCCTGTTTCAGGCTTTGAGAACCTTTGTGCCTCTGGCATCAGGAGCCTGGACTATGAAATGCCAAGCATGACAATGTCCCACATCGTGGGGCTGCAAGAGGCTCCAGAGCCACCAGCTCATCACTCACCACCAGCCAGCCGGTTCTCAAGAAAAGGACAACCCCAAAAATGTTGATCATGCAGGATGTGAACACACCGTCCCAGGTCCCAAACAGCACTGGTTCCCACATGAACAACTGGATCTTCCACCAGGGCTGGGGCTGGGCGAGTGCCCCCTGCAACAGAGCACATGGAAGTCAGTGGAGCAGCCTGTAGGAGCGCTCTGAGGGGAGAAGGAAGGGACGGGAGGGGATAGGACACAGCTGACCAAAGCTCCCAACTCATTGTGTCAGGACAGGCATACGTGCATGCACACGCGTGCGCACAAGCACACACAGAGCCTTGACTGGCTCTACAGCAGGATCGGTGCTCTCTCCCATGAGCAGGGATTGCTGTACCAGATGTACCGAGTGGTTATTCAACAGGCTTGGTGCTGCAGACCCCTCAGGTGGATGCATTTCCCAGATGCCGTGTGATGGTTCTTGCCACTGAGGCCTAGATGGCGTTTCTGGGTGGGGGACTCTGGCCCCACTCAGGCAGAGGTTAGAGCTCAGGGCAAATCCACTCTGTCCTCAGTCCTCCAGCCACGCGAGGAGAGCAGCAACTACTGTGGGTGATATCTCCGACACCGCTGGGGTCAATCCTGAGTATTAGATTCCCTCTGTTTAACATACCTGCAGTGGTTTCTATTCTCTGAACTCTGACATGTGACCCCTGTGCCTCCTTCCCTTCTACAACCTTAGGATTTGAAAGCATCAGCAGGCAGAGGCCAATCACTGGTTCAACAGAGTCTCTGTCCATTTTTCCAAATCAAAAATAACAAAGGCATTTGTAAACACTCAAATGGAAACCCTTTATTAAAAAGACCAAAACCTTGTGGAAGTACTAAAATATCTTAAACACAACAGGCAGCAACGCTTTCTGTGAGTTGTTCTTGCACACTGAATAATCAATCTGAATTCAGGCCTCAGGAGCAGTGTCTAACACCCTCCAATGGCCGCACAGTGAGTGATGATTCAAGGAGAAAGCACCCCACTGAGGGTCACCCCCACATTGAGTCTAAAACTGGGGAGTAGTGCTGTCTGTAAACACACCGAGAAGGTGAAGAAACCAAGAGCTCAGGAAGTGCTCTAAGAGCTAGAGGCACAGGGCCAGGGAGCCACCATGGCTGAGGACAAGCACACGCCCATGATCGGGGACCAAAGCTGCACCAACTGCATTTGCTCACAACAAAAGGGGAGGAGCCCAGCAAATCCTCCTTCCCTCCTCCCACTCACAGGTCATGGGGCAGCCAGGGGGACGGTAGTTAGTAGAGGCTGGGAAAGGTAGCAACCTACAGTTAGACAAAGTCCAGTGCACTATGAGGTGACTTGTGCACAACGATTTAATATGTATTTCCAAATAAATAGAAGAGTTCAGTTTCTCAACACAGAGACATGGTAAATGTTTGAGGAGACAGAAGTGCTAATTGTCCTGATAGGATCATTACACATCGTATATATGTATTGAATTCTTGTACTGCACACCATAAGGGAAGAAGGGAAAGAAAGAGGGAAGGAGGAAGGAAGGAAAGAAAGGGTCTCAAGAAATAATCAGGAGTGAGACTTCCGGGAAGATGGCGACCAGGTGAGCAGCAGAGGGAATCTCTCCTAGAGACCGATCCTTTGCGCGCGGCTGCCCGGTCCGTGGAGGCAAAATTCCAACTAATCGGGCTGCTCTCCGCGGCGGCCTGAGAATTAAAAGGCCGGCTGAGAAGCCGCGCGGCAAGAAGTGGGCGGACCCTGAGAGCTCGGCGCCCAGAGGATCGGTGCAGCGTTTGGGCCGCAGCTCGGTTCAAATCGCGTACAGCCGAGAAAGCGAGTGCGGAGGGAAGGACGGCTTCAGCTCCTAAACCCAACCGGCTCAGAGGCGGCTGTAACCAGGATTTGTTGGAGGCAGCGGAGCAGAGGAAACTCAGAGAATGCGCTACTGGGACAGACTGCACCAATCTGGGCAGCGGTCCGGGATCCCGCTCAGAACCCCAACCCCGCAGCCAGCGCTGCGCAAACTGGAGCAACAGCAATCAGCGGGATTGCTGAGTCGGGAAAAAAGCTCCATCCAGAGAGATACATCTGAACTGCATTCCTGTCTGCACGATCAAAGGGTGAGTTAAGTGGGGCTCTAACCGGTTTTTCCTGAATCGGGAAGAAGCTCAGCCCAGCTAGTAACATCAAAACAGCTTTAAAAACTGCGGGATCTCCCGGGTGGGAAGAACTAGCTAGGCGCCCCAACGGGATTTGTGAGGGGGGAAGGAGCTCCACCCAGGGAGGAACACCGGAGTGCCCTGTCTGTAAGACTCCTGGGGCGGCAAGCTGTTTATTCACCCTGGCCAGGTCTTGGGGTAGGGAATAGAAGCGGAAATCTCAGCAGACAGCTTAAGGGACATTCTCCCAAAGAGAAGTAATCATTGGAGCAGCCTCTGCAGCAGACCTTTGCCTGCTGAACTGCCTGTGGAATTTATAGCTCCACATTTTGAATCTGATACCCAAAAATGGGAAAACAGAGGAACAAAACGCACTCTCAAAACTCAACCCCACCCAGAACAAGTTTTGAATGTGAAGATACAGGAGAACCAGGAAGCCTCATAACTTCAAGTTATGAAATGATTGCATCCGAAATTAAACAACTCCAACAGGCCATGAAAGAGCTTAAAGCAGAAATAACCCACATACCCGCAATGATTTCTCAGACAAAAAACGAGCTGAAAACAATGATGGAAGAAATGTTCCATTTACATAGACAAGAAATAGACAAAAGTCTAGAAGAAA
>PVLD010021787.1:0-30685 GCA_004027595.1 Dinomys branickii
AAAAAAAAAAAAAAAAAAAAAAAACAGCAGCGAGATTCCATCTCAACCCAGAAAGAATTTCTACCATAAAGATATCAGACAATAACAAATGTGCAAGAGACTGAGCAGTAAAAGGAAATCTTCTCCACTGATAGTGGGAGTGTAGATTGAGGTAAACACTGTGGAAATCAGTGTGGAGATTCCTCACAAAACTAGGATTAGAAGTCTCACTTAGCCCAGTTATTTCCTTTCTGTGTATTTTCACAGAAGAATTAAAAACATCATGCCAAGCAATGCATGTGCTCCCATATTTATAGCAGCACAATTTGTCAGAGTTAAATCTTGGAAACAACCCAAATGCCCATCAACTGAGGAATGGATAAAAAGAGGTGGTATTTTTATACAACAAAGTATTACTCAGATATAAAAAAGATAAACTCCAGGCTTTTATAGGTAAATGGATGCAAATAGAAAACATAATCATAAGTAAAATAAATTGCACCCACATATGTAAACATTTTATTGTCTCCCCAGTGCAAGAATCTGAAAGACTAAATGAACCAAAAATGTACAATAGATATTATGAAGGGGAAAGAAATTGCTCAAAAGACAGAACAATTGGGGTGAGAGAAAGGAGAAAAATAAAGGTAGAATGGAAAATGTATAGAGACGGATAGCTTGAATGATTGTACTGCTCATGTCCAATGACATATTGAAAGGAACAGTTAATGCTTAAATTTTTTGACCAACTTTACATGCTTATATATGGTAACCTAACAACTTATTTTTAGATAACAATATGCATTATAACACCCACTGGTAAATTTCTACCACCCTGTTCATTGAAGCTCTGCATTGTTTGCAATTTTTAAAACTATTTTTTATCCTCTTTAATGGTTTGATCAATCTGACATTCTTACATCTGGTAATCTGAGCAACTTCATTGAAGGTAACAATACATAAGCACCACTGTTAATTCCTATCATTTTGTTTTGAAATCCTGTATTATTTTTATTGTTTTTGCTTTGCTTTGTTTTTCTTTATGTTGCTGTTATTTTGCTATTGTTTTTTATTCTCTTTAAAATAAAAAAGACTTATAATGGCCCATAATAGAGAAGCGGTGCTTTCCAAATGTTCTGTAACACTTTTCATATTTCCCTTGCCGTGGGGATTCCTTATAACCCTCTAAGTCAGGGAATTGTTGAACATGCACACTGTGTGGTCAAACTTTAATTACAGAAACAAAAAGTGGAATTTTTCCCTACAAAATTCACACCTCAAATAGAGATTAGACTTCACCTGGTGGTATGTACCATGAACTTTTGAAATTCTACAAAAATGGAAGTAGAACAGCAGAAATAGAATTCCATCAGGTAGAAGAAAAAGGGCTAGAAGGTGCCCTTTGGACAGATCTCTATACTGGATGATGGAAAGGTCCCAGTCCATTACTTAAGTGGCGTCGAGGGTATGTTTGTGTTTTTCCAGAGAATGCTGAGTGACCTATTTGGGATCAAGAGAATGCTGTCAGGCTGTACCATGAACTCAAATCTGGAGAAGTTGGTTCTACATTTTAGGAAGCTGGTGTGCAGTCCTGTGACAGTGATGCCTCAGAGACCACTCTACAGCCCATAGACAAGGACAAGGCTAAATCTGGCCTGGGGCCAACCAAAAAATTGACACAGAAGGCCCAAGAAATAGTAACCAAATTGGGAATTGAAGATATGAATAGGAGATAGAGTACATAAAGATAACTGAGCTGAAAGTTACCAATATTCTTAACACACAATTATATATATATATATATATATATATATATATATATATACATATATATATTTGTTATTGATAAAGGATATACTCCTTCCAAATTCTTCTGATAAGAGAGCTCTACTAACTGACAAAAAACAAAATTTGACTAGTCTGTTTATAATTGTAAATTTTTAAAAATTGTACTCAAGTTACTATAGTGCAATTTGGTCAAGAATGTATTTCAATACACTGACTTTTTAAAGATGTTTGTTCATTTGTTCTGTGTACTTCATTATGTGTTTTTCTGTCATTCTGTGAACAGCTGTTCCCTTTTATTTTGAGCTCAACAATTTTCCTTTTATCATTTGTTCATAATATAATTTGCATAATAGACTTAAAAAGGATGCTTTCAACTTAGTTACCAGCTGGTTTAAATGGTATAACAATTGGCTCACTCACAGCTCATCAAAAAATTAAGATATTTAACCACAATTCCTTAGGGTGAGGAGAAATTATTGGGCAGAACTCCAATAGAGGAGGGGCCAACCTTTGTTCACTAATAAGGAGCCCCAGTGGTCTGCAGAGTCTCTTGGAAAACAGCCCCGATAATACAATGGGATTTTCTCACACAAGGTGCTCTTGGTACAAAACTAAATTAAAAAAACAAAGGTTTTCACCTGTGCATGGTACAAATATTATGGGGTATTAAATGTATTCATGACTCCAGATTTGCACATCTTCCAAAATGTAAAACAAAGATTGCTTATGGTAAGACTTTTTGTTCAGATTCAGACATCTGCCTTTAACAAAATTTTATGTATATATTATTAAAAGATACCAGACTGAGGAAAAGCTTCTCATGTATTAGATATAGATGATTGGTTAAAGGGCTATGCTATGTCAAATGAAACTTTAAGCATATTACAAAAATGTCATTTGGCAGTGGTACATATGGCTTTGATTTCTCATTTCTATGTAAAATATGTAATTGATATCTGTTAAAATTCTATAGGGGTTTAAATATTAGGATATCAATGTTTGTTAAGAAAATAACGTTCATTATATGTTCTAAGGTGTTTGACAGTCAGACAGATAGTAATATTAACCTTCTTGCATTACAGTGTAATGTCACTAACTTTCTCTTCTGGATGTTTAACAACTAAGTTTGGAGACCAAAAATTAGATAAATGGGCTATGAAGATAGCCAATATGTTCACCCTATCCCTCTGAGGTCCGTGAGAACCCAGGACAGAAGTGAACCTCTGCTGTGACACCCTGTAAGTGAGCTCAGTCATTGATTTTATATTCACCACAGCGTTTCCAGCTTCAGCTTCATACCCATTATTTACAAAACAGAGAAGAGAGATATGTTGGGAGTAGCTGAGGCTGGAAAGTAATTACATGTGCAGGATAAAGCCAGCCTGAGAATACGGGAGCTCCTCAGCACATGTAAACACGCTATTTTACCTTGCTGACTAATTGCTGGGTGGAGAGGCTGGGATTAAGATCAACCTCTCAGAGGTATAGATAAATGCTTAATGTTCTTGGGTGGCCGCTGTCCTAGGCTTAAGAGAGAGGACCTGCAGCTGACTCAGCTATTGGCTCTCGTCTACCTTTTCCTCATTCCCACGCTCACTCCCCTTGGTGGTGCACCAGAGTCCAGTGAGTCCCTTCAGATGGTGTCCAATCACAGAACAGAGAACAAAACGTCCATCCACTCGTGCCCACAGAACTCAGCTGAACTAACAGAATTCCTTCTGCACAGAGATGGGAGCCGGGCACATTGTTCCACCAAGAGAGGACTCTTTCTTGTGTGTCTTCGTGGGATTGAGTTTGTTCCCTTCTGTTTCCATTCTCATCTGGAGTATATGTATTATATATATCCAGAACTTCAGGAAAGATCTTATGTCAATTGTGCTCAAATTCTCCCATGAGACTAAAGGGAAAGGAACATTATCAAACTCATTCCTGGAAGCAGACATGCTGATATCTGCAAAAGGACCCAACAAAAGAGAAAACAAGTTGGTTTCCTTAATGAACAGAGATAAAAATTGTAAACAGGATAGATTAAAATATTAAAAGGGCCACGTATCATGACTGCTATGGTAAGAAAAAACACCAAAACAACAAACCCAGGATTTGAAGCAGATTTATTTACAATTATGGGCACTGATGAGGATCATCCCCAGAATATCAGGCCCCAATCTCTGCCACTCCAGGGCTTTCATATGCTGCACAATCAGGGGGTACAAAGATAAGACAGAACAGCCTGGCAGGTCTTCTGGTCAGCGGGCAAGTTAGGGCGCTCAGTCACAAGGGCAGATTAGCGGCCAGCAGCGCGTGAAGCTCGGTGCCGTGGTACAGGGAGGCCTCCCGTGTTTTCAGTTATGCGTTTCTGCTTACAGAGGTCAGGAAAGTAGTTACAAAGCCGTGAAGCAGTTAAAAAGCTGGGTGGTTTTAAACCCATGAAGTTTTGAAAAAGGACAGTTTCCCTTGTAGAATTTCTCCATTTCATGGCAAACTTGGCATCGTTCAGGGATGTCAGTATGCTTCAACATATTTAAATCAATGAGTATAACACATCACATAAACAGAAGCAAGAAAACATCACATGATTATCTCAGTAGATGCACAAAAATCATTTGACAAAGTTCAAAATCTATTTTTCACAAAAACCCTGATGAAATAGATATAAGACCATAATTTAAACTGAACAAAGCCATTTTTTAAAAATCCCCTCATATTAAATGAGGGGAAAATCACACAGCATTCCCACTAAAATCAGGAACAGTAAATGAGGTCTACTTGCACCAGTCTTACTGAATACAGTACTCAAATATTAGCCAGAATAATCAGCCAAAAGAAATAAAAAAGGACACACAAAGGAAAGGATGTAGTCAAACTATCCTTACTCATCAATAACATGATCCGTTACACTGAAGACCAAATCAGCTCCACTAGGGGAGTCTTTGAACTAATAAGCAAATTCAAAGAAGTGGCAGCACACAAAGAACCCCTGAAAGAGAAAAAAGGAAAACTGTGACATTCACAGTAGCTTTAGAATAATTAGACTTAGGAATTAGCATACCCAGGAAGCTAAAGAGCTTTACAATTATAAATAGTTTTAAAAGCAAAATAGATGGGGACAGGAAATAAAGAAGTAGATGTAGAAATGTGAAGAGACACAGGGATGGGAAGAGATAGGAAGGGGGAAGAGGAAGTAAAATAATCAAAATTATATATATATATATATATATATATATATATATGTATATATATGCACAAATTACTCATGATGAATATATTTAGTATGTATGACAAACACGTATCAATAATTTTTAAATTAAACTGTCTTTTATTTAATTAAATAAAAATAAGATCCAGAAACCTTAATACCGAGGCTATGCAAAACAACATGAAGTCAGTAGATTAAATACATGGGAAAAATGTAAACATTCCATACTGGAAACATGTGCTCATAAAAACAAAACCCAGATAACATCCAGAATGTACTTGCACTTGAATTTTTATTGCAATACTATTTACAATACCAAGTGTATGCACTCCACCTATCTAGGAATGGAAAGGTAGGAGAGAGAGAGAGAGAGAGAGAGAGAGAGAGAGAGAGAGAGAGGGAGGGAGACAGAGAGAAAGACAGAGATCAAGAGACAGACAGAAAGACAGAGAAAGAGAGAGACAGAGAGACAGAGAGAAAATTTACAAGTATGAATTAGAAGAATATATTAAATGCATTAAGCCAGGTGCAGAAAGATAAATAACAATCTATATGATCACTAAGTGAAATACAGCGGAACGGTGACTGACAGAGATCAGCAGTTCTAGCCAAATGTTTGGCGAAAGATAAAAAATTCTGTGACCTATGAGTTCAAAAGACAAATTTTAAAACATGGTGACTATAGTTAAGGATGGTATATTGCATACTTGAAAAATGCTAAGCGGGTCAGTGCTCTACCCACAGAACCGAAAACTACATGGGGTGATATATATGTTAATTTTTGAAATTTAACCATTTCATAGTGAATAACACTTCTAAACATCAGGTTGTACATGATAAGCATTTATCACTTTATCTGACAAAAATAAATAAATAAATTTGAGAATTTAAAAATTGATGAAAATTATAAAGGAATTTTTCCCTTTATAACATTATGGGCACCAAGTGGCCCATAAAATCTCCAAAGAGTCTTTGAAAGAGTGTATCACAGTACATTTTTCCTGTGGTTGGTTCCTCGAATAATTGAACACTGCTTAGAGTAAATCACAGGCCTTTCCAATCAAATTAAAAGAAACAAAGTGTCTCCCTAGAGGAGACAACTTTTTCTCCCTCCATGTTACCTACATAGACGCAAAACATACTGAAAATTTTCTGCTATCTTTCTTACATCCCTTGGGAGCTGATAGTTTGGAGAATGGAACAACAGAGGAACAATTTATTTAATTAAGAGCTGTAAGGATTATAACACGAGACCCTAGGAACTACGTACATGCCTTGTCACCCTTCACCAGTGTTTCTCTAGTTTCAACACCTGGGCTTCCTGGAAGCAGCTCATGGAGGAGAATGCGCCTGTGGTAACCATGAGGTAGTGGGTCGCTGTGAGGGCAGGTGGAGTACAAAGGAGGAGAGAAAATATGCAGAATGAGAATGGGGAGATCCCACATTTCACCCTGACACAACAGTGAGTTCAGTTCTAGTTTCGCTGAGACCTCTTACTTCCAGGTGGTCTTTTGTTTCCTTTCCTTCCGGTTTAGAGCCCAGAGCTGTTCTCCAATAGCAGTTCTTTCTGGTGCGTTCCTAGCTCTTCTCTGTACTTTTCAATAAACCATAGGTACCTGTTAGACTTCCTGCATCCAACTGCTTGTTCACCGACTGCTTCTCCAAAGGTGTATTATGTGCAAGGTATTGTCTACTTTGTTTGAAATTTGACCAGAACTTTCTTCTGTGTTCCTAACCCATTTTGCCAGCAGATTTGACTTTCTGATGGCCCTTGTTACGTGTATTGTTTCACCTGTTTGCTCAGTACTAACACCAATGTCATTATTTCTGACCTAGAAAACATCTAGTATTATTTCCTCTTTCTTGTTACTAACCTTTAAATATTCATAAAAATAGCAAATGACTGAAGTTGAAGAAGACTTTCTTTTTCCCCACAGCCTCGCCAGCATTTGCTATGGGTTGCTTTCTTGATGATAGCTATTTTTTTCTGGGGTGAGAGAAAATCTGTGTTATTTTAATTTGCATTTCTCAAATGGCTAATGATATTGAACATTTTTTCATGTATTTATTTGCCATTTGTACTTCATCAATGTGAGAAGTGTGTATTCATTTCACATGCCCATTTTTGTATTGGGTCTTTGAATTCTAGGGGCCTGAATTTTTGCAACTGTTTATATGTTCTAGACAGGGGTCCTTTGAAGGACAGCTGACTAAATTTTTTTTCCCAATTCATGAGTTTTCTTTCCACCTGGTTGGGGGGTTTTGTTTATGTATTTGTTTTAGTTATTTTGGGGTTTTTTTAGTGACAAACAAAATTTATATGCTTATATAGAGAGAGGTGGAATAGGTGTACTGCTGATGTCTGTGGTTTATTGACAGGAGTGCTTTATTGACTGGAACAGTTAAGGCTTAAATTTTTCTTTTTTCTTGACCAGTTTTGCACCCTTGAATTTGGTAATCAGAATGACTGGTCTGAAAAACATACGCAGTATAAGAACCCATTGTTGAACTTCTACTATCTTGTATGGTGAAGCTGTGCATCATTTCCAATATTTTTTATTTGTTGTGGTTTTTTACCTGTTACTGTCTTTGATTGCTTGATCAAGCTTACCTTCTTATGTCTAGTGGACTGAGCAATTTCAATGGAGATAACAGTATGTACTATAACAACCACTGTAAATTCCTAACATTTTGTTTTGAGGTCATGTGTCATTTCTGTTGTTTCTGTGTTGTTTTGATTTTGTCTTCATTGTTGTTTTCTCAGTTTTTTAATTTTTAAACTAAAATAGAAGACTTTCTTAGAATGATTGTGAGTGTAACACAATTACTCCAGTGTTTAATGTAACTTTTTTGCCTACTGTTTTAAAACAACCATGTGTGATCAAGTAAGTATGAAGATGGCCTTGGCTTCTTGCTTTTACACTCTCAGCTCAAGATGCTCCACACATACATGCCAATTAAATTTCCTCAAAAGCATTTTCCAATTGGGATTGTTATGGTTCACATTTACTGACTTTCTTTTCCGGGATGAACTTCATTAATGAATGCCTTTGTGTTAAGCAGGGTTTTTCCCCAGGATTGGTCTTTGTTGTGTCATGCTGGGTAAGAATTCCCTGAAGGAAGGAGCCCTCGAGAACTTCCTTAACCAGAAATGGTGTAAGGCAGCCAGAAGAGGTAAGCAGCCTGCAATGCTCATGTTGATCTAAGTCCTGCCTATCATGGCAGCCAGAGATTAAGGGAGCCTTGCTAAGTTATGCCCATCCAAGTCTCATTTATTGGGATGTTAAGAATGGGAGTCCACATTTATGAAAAGCCCATTGTGTCCTAGGAACCAAAAAGCAAGTTAGATCATCTTATTTAATTTTTCTTCAATCCTACCATGTAGTGAACATGTACTGCCCTGCTGCACAGGGGGTGTACTGTCAGGTAAGAGAGTTTAAACAGCTTCTGAAAGGTCAAAAATGGGTTATGTTGTTTGACTAACATCCTATCCCAGGAATTCTGACTCAAAAACCAATTTTAAAATCACAGATGTATATGTTATCTTGGGAGAATTATTTATCCAAAATTAATATTAAAATGAATAGTAATAACAGCCATAATCTACTGAGACTTTTAGTTTGCAGAAATGATTTTTTAAACCTGAGAAAAACTACCAGTAGTAAACACATTTTTAAAACAAAAATAAGGCCCTAGGCATTAACTCTTTTTTTAAAGGATTAACAGTGGTTGTTATATTACGTATTGTTATCTTCAGCTCAGATTACCAGATGTGACAATAGAAGATTGATCAAAAAGAGATCATTAAAGAGAATAAGAAAATAATAATTGAAAAGAACATTAGACACAATACAAAGTGGCACTAGGAAGGATTGTAGGAATTCACCATTGGTTGTTATACTGCAAATTGCTGTCGTCATATAAATTGCTCAGATTACCAGATATAAACATGCAAAATTGGTCAAAATAGTAGGAAAAAATTTTTGAACATTAAATGTTCCCAATAAACCATTAGACACCTACAGTACAGTTATACCATCCATATATATATATATATATGTATATATGTGTGTATATATATATATATATATATATATATATATATATATATATAAACTTGCCTTAGTACTTTTTCTTCTTTCCCTCATCCCAGTTGCTCCTTCTTTTGAGAAGTTTCTTTCCCTTTCTTATTATTTATTGTACATTTTTATTGCACTTACTCTTTCATGCCCAAAAGAAGTAGACTGGAAGATTGGATCAAGAAACAAAATCTGACAATATGCTGTATACAGGAAACAAATTTAACTCAAAAGGAAACTCATAGGGGAAAATTAAAGGATGGAAAACAATACTCCATGGAACAGGTATCCAGAAAAGAGCAGGTGTCACTATTCTGTTTGCAGACAATGGGGACTTCAAACAAAGAACAATTGAAATAGATAAAGAAGGTCACTACATACTTATGAGCGGAAAGCTTCAAGAAGAAGAGCTAACAATCATAAACATCTATGCACCAAACACGGGAGCACCCAAGTATATAATACAAACTTTAACTTTCACATCACTATGCAGTTCCAGTTCATAGAATAAACATTCCTTGTGGTAAAAATCTATGTTAAAAAAGTATGGAAATTATCAACTAACACAGGTAAAAGTTTTCACCCATTTTATAAAGTTTATGTCAAATATAAAATTTTTATGTTTGTAAATTTAACTAGGAGAATTAAAACAAAGGCATCAGTGATGTAGAGAGAGAATGATCTCTGCTACAGTAGGAGAACTATGGGTCCTCACATACATCTGAAGAAGAAATGAGCTGCCCTTGGCTGAGGGAACCACTATTACTGGCAGGAACCAGTAGAAAGTGAAGGGGTCTATATATGTATGACATTATAAAATGGGAAGTAAATATGGTAAAGTTTGCCTGTGCTTTCAAAATTGATTTTTCTTCCATCATAGGAGATATTCTGTGACATGGAGACAGAAAACTACACAGAAACATCACAATTCATTCTCTTGGGTCTCTCACAAGATCCTAAATTGCAGCCCATTCTTTTTGGGCTCTTCCTGTCCATCTACCTAGTCACGGTGCTGGGGAACCTGCTCATCATCCTGGCCATCAGCTCTGACTCCCACCTCCACACCCCCATGTACTTCTTCCTCTTCCACCTGTCTTTTGTTGACATCTGCTTCACCTCTACCACAGTGCCAAAGATGCTGGTGAATATTCATGCACACAGTAAAGGTATTTTGTACACAGAGTGCCTCACCCAGATATATTTATTTTTTGCTTTTGGGGGAATAGATAATTTACTTCTGACCATAATGGCCTATGACCGCTTTGTGGCCATCTGCCATCCCTTGAAATATGTGACCATCATGAACCCCAACGTCTGTATGTTCTTAGTTCTGATATCATGGCTCATCATGTTGTTGGTCTCCCTGCTTCATATTCTATTAATGACGCAGTTGACTTTTTCCATAGATACTGAAATCCCACATTTCTTCTGCGAACTGGCTCAGGTACTCAAGGCGGCCAGATCCGATGCCATTGCCAATGTCAATGTCATCGTGTTATATTTGTCAATTGCCCTGCTGGGTGTGTGTCCCATCACGGGGATCCTCTGCTCTTACTCTCAGATCATATCCTCCTTACTGAAGATGTCCTCTACAGAAAGCAGGTTTAAAGCATTTTCCACCTGTGGGTCTCACCTCTGTGTGGTCTCCTTGTTCTATGGGACAGGACTTGGGGTTTACCTCAGTTCTGCTATGTCCCGTTCTTCCCATGACAGCTCTGTTGCCTCTGTGATATACACCGTGGTGACACCCATGCTGAACACCTTCATCTACAGCCTGAAGAACAAGGATATGAAGGGGGCCCTGGGAAGACTCTTTGGTAGAGCAGCCTCTTGTCCTTGATGGACCACTGATCTAGAAATAACTGGACATTGTGCACATTGATGCAAATGCTGTGCATATGAAAACCCTGGTGTTTTTCTTCCCTAACTGATATCTTCAAATTTCTGTATTCATAAAGCATCTATGACTTTGCATTTTATGTTATACTATTTTTTCATTCTCCACAATGCCCTCAGAAGTTTCCTTTTAAACTTTTCTTCTTTCTGCATGTTTCATAAAGTTGTAAGTTAATAGGTTTTCTCAGACATTCCTGAGATTTACATCGTGTAAAATACTGATATCAACTGCTGAAAAGCTTCTCTCAAAAATTTTACTTAAATGTTAAAGTTTTTTTTAATAACTTGGTTGTATTTTTGTGTGCTATGGAAGAAATGATATGAGAATCATCACAGTAAAATTTGTAGCGTATCTGAAATATACTTCTGAATTTACATGACTTCATACTGGAGAGCCTTTTTGCAATAATTCCTCACATTCATCCAATTTCTGAACAGAAGAGACTGAGAATGGGATGAGGGGTGGCCTGGAACTTGATCCTCAGCCCACGTTCTTGCCATTGCTGTCCTACTGTCCTACGAACAGTGGTTGGACCTCTTTCATTGAAAACAAGCTTCTTCATTCACTTTATAGTGAGATAGTGCCTAGGGTAACTCTGAAACCTTACATTCTGTGTGATTCTTGTTTCAGTCCTTACCTATCTCTTCTTTCTTTGCTTTTCTTCCTTTTTCTCCTCTGCCTTCTCTCTTCCTTCCTTCATTCTTTATCTTCTTCATTTTGACTATTTTATTGGCTAGGATAAACTAGCTTCATTCCTTTTTATGGGTTAATACTATCCCACTGTATATCTATATACAGACCCTGTTCCTTCATCCATCTGTTGATGGACATTTGGTTAATTTCCATCATTCCTTCTTTTCAACAGTACTGCTCTGAATGTGCATGAATATTTATTTTTAGTAGTCTTCTTCCTCATAATAATGCTGCCGACAATGACAACCTCCATATACATGGATTTTCCTATAACATTATATCACCCAGCAATGCCTAAGTCAATTTGTGCATACAGTCTGTGATATCCACACAGTGATGAGATCATATTAAGAAAGTTTCTGAGACATACTCTTGTTGTTAAGCAGAAAATCACTGTGCTTGTTTGCAATTATTATGGTAATATATCTAGGGGTGGAATTAATGGGTGATAAATTCAATGTATGTTTAATTTTTTATCATGAATTGGAAAACATATTTTAAGTTTTAAAATAAAGTGTAAAGTTCTTCATATCTTCACCTCTTGTCAATACTTATTTTAATTTTATCAAAAGTATGCTCTTTACTGGGAGTGAAATAATGTTTCATGGTGCCTCTGACTTTGCCTTTTGCTTCCAATTTTTAGTTTTCATTAGCACGTGTCTCCAGCACATAAAGATCACACTCCCTATGGGGAGCTGGAGCATGCGTGTAACGCCTTCATTCTTTCTTCATCCCCTTAACCTTCTCTGCCTCCTTACTGCCTCCATGTCTTTCTATAGAGAAGAATAAATCAGTCGTTTGAAAAAAAGTACACCTTGAGACCATATTATTGTGAGATAAATGAAGCACACAAGCTTAAATAGTTCATGCTCTCTCCTGAATGAGAAATTCAAATTAGAAATGAGGAGCAAATAAAAGACAGATAATAGGAAATGCGAGGTAGATCTTTTGCAAAAGGGCAGAGAATGAGCAGATTTTAATTTCCTCACCACTAGTTGAGCATTTGTTCAGGTACTTGTTGGCAGTTTATATATTCTGTGGAGAAGTGGCTTTTCAAGTGCTTTTTCCTGTTCTGCTGCAGTGTACTGTGCTCTTTTACTTCTGATCTGTCAGTTTTCTTAGCGTATTCTGCATGCTTAGCACTTATCAGAAAGCAGCGGGAGGCAGAGTACTGAGCCTGGCCCCTCCCAGGCAGCTCACCCAATATCCCTGTGTTTTCTGGGATCAGACTTGCCCCATGATGGCAGCAGGAAGCCGAGCAGGAGTCCAGCCTCTCCTAGCAGCCCATGGAGTGCACATGGCTTTTCTGGGGCTCAGACATCTATTCCATGAATTCATATCCCATTCCACTCTTTTTTTATGCTTTCATGTCTATTCAAAATTTACTCTCTTAATAATGTCTTGATACCATATGTTCTTAATTTTGGTGAGATCTAACTCCATAGGTCCACTTTTCCATAGTTTCTCATCATTATTTGTTGCATCCAACTATTCATTGCCTTATCCATAGTATCAAAGCTATTGTTTTTAATTAAATTTTATAATTTTCACTACTATTTTTGAGCTGTTGATCTTTATTTGCAGCAAATTTTGTTTGTGGTAGGAACTACAGATCAAAATGCTTTCCTTTAAATTTTACTTACTATTAAAATCTTGTCTATTTATATATTGCTGTAGCTTCAGAATCAAACTCAGGACCTTCTGCTTGCCAGGAAGGTACCTGTGATGCTTAGCTATATCCTGCCTTTAATTTTTTTTAAATGATAGGCTGCCATAAAAAATTTTACATATTGGCATTTTAAAATATCAGTCATAGGTAATGATCAGATAAGAACATTGGAATATTTATCAATTCACATATTTGTCATTCTTTCTTTAAATGGGACTCAATTTTCTGTCTGCTTTTATTCTGAAATATAAATCTAATTACTATAAACCCTGTTTAACATACCGGGTGACAAAAATACTGCATTTTTCCTCTTGTTTAGTGGCACATCTGTGCACTTTAAACATCTTTTTCCACTGACTTCTCAGCCACTGATGAACTGTTCTATCAACTTCAGTAAGACTAACTTTCTCGACTTCTACATGTAACAAGAACATGGAAAGTATGTGTTTTGGTGATTGGTTTATTTCACGTAACATGATGCTCCACAGTTCCAGCTATGATTCTACAAAATTTCATTATATATGATCATGGAATCATATTCCAGAATGTGTATCAGCCATGTGTTTTTTATGCGTTCACTCGCTGATAAGCACCTTGATTGATTTTACACCAGGCTCATTGTCAGTAGATGTCTGTCGTGTATAATTGATATGGTGATACAGTTTTAATCTTCTGTGCAAAGATACCCAGCTTTCTCATCATAGCTTATTAAAGATACTTTCCTTTCTCTGAATATTATTGGTGTTTTTATCAAAACTCAGTTGACTGCTAATATGTAGGTTTATTTCTGGAATTTCTCTTCTGTTCCTGTGAAGGTGATTTTTCTGTTATGTGCTAATATTATGATACTTTGGTTAGTAATCATTTGTATATTTTGAATTCAGATAATGTTATGGTGCTACCCCATTCCCTATTCCAAATTCTTTTGACTGGGTGTTTTGGGTCTCCACCTGAATTTTAGAATGTGGATTGTTTGCTTCTGTCTTTGTAAAGAACACAGTGCTATTTTGACAGGACTTGCATTGAGCATGTAGATCAATGCGAACATTATGAGCACTTTCATATTGTTAATTCTTCCCATCCACAGACGCGGAATGCCTCTCTATTTTCTGTACATATATGTCTTCTTCAGTTCCTTCCAGGGTTGTATTGCAGTTTTCACTGTGGATTTCTTTCACCTCATTGGTGAAATTTAAACATAGGGATTAGTTTTTGCAACTATAGTAAATAGGATTTCATTCTATGTTTCTTTTTCATCTTGTTCTTCATTGATGTATAAAAATATTTTTAAATTTTATAACTTATTATTATAATACTGTAATTAATGAGTCCATTTTTTTCTGTGCTACAAGTTGAACCTAGGATCACACATATACTAGGAAAGTGCTGAAAAACTGAGGTGGACACCCCCACTCCTGACTTTGGGTGTCAGTCCTACCAGATTTGGACAAGGGCCTTCAGGTTTTGCACAGATTGTATCATCTGTAAACGGAGATCTGTGCACTCTTTCTTTTTCATTTGGCTGACTTTTCTTTGTTCTGTCCACTTGCTCTCGGATACGCACCATTAAACTTAAGTCATTCATAGGAAAATGCATACATTTTAAGACCATAATCTTAAATGATATAAATCAAATGTATAAATTCAAATACCACATAGTTTCTTCCACTTGAAAGTCTCAAAATATAAAGAGCAAAATAAAGCATAGATAGGAAATAGGAAGAGATGTCTTTTGCAAAAAGAAAAGGACCAAGAGACAAGAGGAGAACAGTGGAAGTGGAGGGAATAAGGTGAAATAAAATGTGTATGGCTGGACATGGTGGCTACACCCGTAATCCCAGCACTCAGAAGGCTGAGACAGCAGGATCACTGTGGGGTCAAGGCCAGCCTACACACATGCTGGAACCCTGTCTCATAAACAGAAATAAATATTTGTACAGGTACCAATTCCCCACAAAGAATGTGATCATTGCTGTTAGTTTTTTTTTGTCCTAGGTGTCAGAATTTATGATTAAAACATCAAAATTTATGATCCAGAGGTCAGGATTTATGATTTGAGATGACCAATAAAGACAGAAGGATTCATTAGTGTAGCACGAGCAGCAGTATTAGGAGTATCTGAAGCAAAGACTTCAGTTGGCAGCTACCAAGGGTGTGGCAGGGGTAAACCTGGTGAGGAGATAGAGCTTGGTCTGGAGAATGGACGGAGGGAAGAAAGGAGGAAGTCAGTCTCATGTCACTTTATTGTAAGGAGCAATCAATGATTGGTTGTTTAAGCAATCTTGTATGTCTATATGCATTACCCTGAACGTATACTTTGAAGTTATCAATATGTAATACAGCAACCATTGTTAATTCCCTGTCACCTTATCTGTAATTCAGTTTTTGTACTGTTCTTGTGGTACTTTGTGTCTGTTTGCTAATGTTTTCGTTCTTTTACTTTAAAAAAAAAATTAGGCCACTAGGGTGAGCTCTCAACTAATCATGCGTTTCATTCATGTACTAAAAAAATGGGGAAAAAAATATAGAAAATAAAGAGAACAGACATCCTTGTGCTGCTCCAGAGCTTAGAGGAAATCTCTTTCTCTTGTTTAGTATAATTTTTTGGCCTTAATTGTGCTCCTTTTATACATAAGTGATGATTTTTTTGTCTGTGTGTATTAGAAAATTGCATTTTTTGTTCTTCATTCTGTTGCTGTAATGTGTCACTTTTTTACTTCATACAACAAAATCTTCTTAAATGTCTAAAATAAGCCCAAATTGTTCATGAGGTGTAATGCTTTTGATGTGCTGTGAAATTACACTGTCTAGTGGTTTTTCAATATTTTTTTGCATCTATGTTCATAGGAGATAATTCTTACAGTTTTTGTTGTTTTCTTTTGTTTTGTTTGTCTGGTTTTTTTTATCAGGGCATTGCTGGTCTTGTAGAATGAGGTTTGAAGGATTTCTTCCTTTCAATGTCTTAGAGGGTTTTGCTTGGAGTTGGTGTTAGTAGTTCTTTAATAGATTGATAGTCATCAATGTGTGGAATTTTGTTTGCAAGAATTTTGTTCTTATGGATTCAATTTTATGGGTTATTATTGTTCTGTGTAAGTTTTTCATTTCTTCATACGTAGATTATATTGGTGCAGCAATTTGTCCATTTTCTTCTAGGCTTTCCCAGAAAGTTTAACCTTTTGAGTGGCTTAGCACATTGACTTTCCTGAAGAAAATCTTCTGTGCTAATGTGAAAAATGTGATCTATATGACTCTTTGATGAAATGTTCTCTGTATGTCTTTTATATTTGTTTGTTTTATAAAATATATTTTACTGATAGTTTCTATTGGTTTATGAAAAGGAACAGTTAATACTTAATATTTTTGACCAATTTTGCATGGTTATATTTAGTAATCTGAACAACTACTTTGAAGATAACAATATGCAATATAACAACTATTATTGCATTTATATCATCTTTTTTTTTAATTCTATATAATTTCTAATTTTTGATTTTTTTTTACTCTCTTGAAAATAAAAAAGAAGAAGTTTCTGTGTTGATTTTGTCTGGATGATACGTCCATTAATACAAATAAGGTGTTGATATCCCAAACTACTATTACATTTGTCTGTCTCTACCTTTAGGTCAATAATATCTGCTTTTTACATGTTGGACGTATATACTCTCTAGGCCTAAAATTAGCAAATACTGATTTGATGCTTTTATCATGATATAATGCTCTTATTGCTCTCCTTTAACTTTTGGCTTAAAGTCTATCTTATCTGATAAGAGTATAACTGGTGCTATATATTGTCGGTTGCCGTATGTGTGGAGTATCGTTCTCCTTCCCTTTTCACTCTCCACACGTCTTTACCAGTGAAGTGTGAGTCCTGTAAGCAGTATACAATGGAGATTTTTAGTCACCTTATATTTTAACTGAGGAATATAATCAATTTTCATCCATAGAAGCAGAAGATAAAAGTAAATGGCCTTGGACAGGTCAGGAGTTTTCCTCTTCCAATCAGGAGGAGGCTTGACTGCTGTGTACTCTGCACTCTAATCACCAAATTATAGAGAAAATATGGGCTCAGATAATAGAATCTCCATAATCAGACAGTGTAAAGGACAGATTAGATGAAACCAAGAAGTATTATACATATGTGCCATATAAGGCCATTTGCTTGGTGGGTTTCTTAACTCCTCTTCCTATTGACTGTCGTAATTCAAGCAGGAGGAGCTTAACTTCTGGTGTTTTTCTTCTCCATGAGGAATTTCCACCCTCACTTTTTTAATCTCTTTAGTATTTCTAGAACTTCTCAAGCCCCACCCATTTTTCTGTGGTTATCTTTCAAGTACTATACAAAAATCTAGATATAATTAAGTAGTCATGATAAAACATGAACAAATCTTACATTTAATCTCTAAGAAGTGGTTTAATATTTATTTGCAGGTTTTTTGGTTCCTTTGAGATAAAAACATGCAGAGTACATAGATATGAACTTTGTTTCTTTTTTATCTAAAATAGTAAATAATTTCTCCAACGAACTTGGAAAATATATGTACATTGTGTAAGGAAAATAAAATTCTTTCCTTCAAAAGCTCAAATACAGCAGAGGGTTGGCAGAGATTAGGCACATCTCCTTTGTATGTTGTTTAAATAATTTGGTCACTATGTTATTCAAGTGTCTCCAGAGAAAAAGAGCCGATAGATTTGGGGTGTGTGTGTGTGTGTGTGTGTGTGTGTGTGTGAGAGAGAGAGAGAGAGAGAGAGAGGCAGAGACAGAGACAGACAGACAAGAGACAAGAGACAGAGATAGGGAGAGTAGATAATTTCTCTTCACCATGCTAGATTTTTATTCAGTAAATGAATGATATCAATTTAACTGCTTTTGTTCTGACCTGATCAAGAACTCATTGTGTCAACATAGATATGTGGTGGTCTGTCAGCCCCCGGGGCATTAGAATTAGGCTCTATTAGAATGCTAATCATCAGTTTGAAGTACATGAACATTGTAGTTGATGATAACAATCACAGCTCTATTTACTAAATCACTA
The DNA here is from genome assembly GCA_004027595.1 of Dinomys branickii. Taxonomy (NCBI): domain Eukaryota; kingdom Metazoa; phylum Chordata; class Mammalia; order Rodentia; family Dinomyidae; genus Dinomys; species Dinomys branickii. The sequence goes on from PVLD010021787.1 coordinate 18,335, forward strand.
TATTTTTGTTTCATGCTAGAGTTCCTTCATTTCAGAACCTTCAAAAATGAGCAATTTAAGGCCATGAGAGGTCAAAAATGTCTCCATAGTCATTCTGCTAAAATTTTCAGTAGATGTTGAAAATCAATTTCAGGATACAAAGCTATTTCCTTTTATGGACTAAATGCTCTTCTAATCACTACATTTGATCATCTGTTTTAATCAGGCATTTGAATAGGTGATTTTTATGCTCCTGATCTACATGTGAAATAAATAAATATATTGTTGTATCATGCTCCATTTGTATTATCAGGCTACTTATAATTTCTAGCAATGCACATTAATTTACTCACCAGAAATCTGAGGACTTTAGGGTTTTCAAATAACTCGCTGTTCTTTTGTTCTATGAGTCCTTGGCAGTAGCCATTCTCACTGGATACAGGTGGAATCACAGTGTTCTTCTGACTTGCATCTCTCTAATGACCAGAAATGGTGCACTATTTTTCATACGTTTATTCGTCATTTTTATTTCTTCTTTTCAGAAATGACTATTTATTTCAATTGCCCATTTTTAATTTACTCTTTTGTGTCTGGGTCTAATTTGGTAATTGTTATACGTTCTGGATTTTATTCCTCCAGAGAGTCGTTGTAAATTTTTTCCCTATTTTGCAGTTTACCTCTTCAATCTGTTGATTATTTTCTTTGCTGTGGAGAACATGTTTGTTTGATATAATCATTTGTCCATTGTGAAATTTGGATGCTGTTCAGAAAGTCCTTGCCCATGTCCTTAAGATGTTTACCTGTTTTATCTTCCAACCATTTCAGTGTTTCTGTTTTCATATCTAGAGATTTGGTCCATTTTGATTTGATGTAAGTACAAGGTATGTGGAGGTTAATGTCTTCTGCAGACAATGAAAATTTGACTTCTTCTTTTCCAGTGCTTACCCTTTTTACTTTTTCCCTCTTACCTGATGGCTTTGGGTAGTTTTGAGTACTATACTAAGCAGGAGTGAGGACAGGGGATACTATTGTCATTTTCATGTTTATAAAGGAAATGTGTTTAGCCTTTCCCCGTTAATTATTATGTTGTGAAGGTTTGTCCTAAGTAACATTTATGAGTTTGGGATAAGGTCCTTCCATGTATGCTGTTGTGAAGTTTTCTTTTTTATCCTGAAAGGGTGTTGAGTTTTGTCAAATTCTTTCCTCATGTCTATTGAGATTGTTATGTGGTTTTTACCCTTCAGTATGATACTTATCTTAGTTACACCACTTTGAGATAGCTTCTCTGAACTTTACTACCTCTTACACTGGGGAGTGATAATGCATCATAAAATTCTTCAAAATCACCGAATAAAAGAGGAAAACACAAAACCTTACCTGCAAAGTGTGTCCACATATGATGTCATAATATAATATTACTGTCACAATTTTCAAAGACTGGCTATGAAATAGGTGAAAAAATGGTTGGTAGTATGGACCTTGGCACTCTTAGGGTAAAGTAACAGTGGCAAAACTCAGTATACTAGCAATGACATGTTGACAATAATCCTCAAGCACCATTACAGCCACAGTGTAGCTTAAAATATGAGACCACCACTGACTCTAGCTGGGCACCTGGACACAACTTTAAAATCAGCTTTATTTCTTGAGCATAATTTAAATATTTCAACTATAGATAACTGACAACATAACCTTGTCCTGTGTGATGATTTATCATTCATAGTCTTATCAAGAATTACAAAACACAATATAGTTATTTCAGTGGATAATATTGAATACGGACAGTGGATTGAAGAGTCACTGCAAATTAAAGGCAAAAATGAACAATGTGATCACAGAGACAATTGCAAAAGGGGGAATCTAAAACATAGAGGGCCCGAGGGATGTGAAAGAAATACCGGAACAAAATGAATTTCTAAGGTAGTAAAATTTACTGACCCTGAGGGACATAGTAAAAATATCAGCGGCCCCCACTCAACAGCAAAAGGTAAATGTTTGAAGGGCAGAACAGAGCAGGAAAATACCTTTAAAACCAGCTATATGATGATAAAATGGGTGTGGTTGAAGGACAATGCATTCAAAGAAGACATGTGAAGAAAAGCACATCACCTACTGACCGCTACAGCAAGCCCGTTTCTCTTTTTGCATCGGAGCTTGACCCTGTTAAGGACCAGCATCTGAGTCTTCTCTGAACTTTTATAAGCACCTCATATTTAGTCTTATCAATATAAACCATAAACTTTGTTAAAGGGACCCAAGTGTTAGTGTTTTTAGCCTCCCAGGTGACTCTAAGGAAGGACAATCCTGAGAGCCCCTTATGTGACCCCAAGACATAGCATACCTAAATGTGTGTCTTAGATACAATTTTTAAAGAAAATATACATGAGTTGTGAAAAAGGACGTCAATTGTAAATACACCTATAAAGAGAGTTTCACATCTCACCTGGAGGTCAGGGTCATTGCACAGGAAATACAGAGTCTGCCTGGCTTTACTGCTGAAGTCACAATGCTTATGATGAAAAAAATTCCAGAACATTCACTCAATACAATTAAAGACAAAGCAAAGGAAATGATATTCCATTATGGTTTACAGAGTGCACCCAGAACCAAGAAACTCAAGAATAATTTAATCTAAGCCAGAGAGGAGAGTGATTCTAGGTTTAGATGTCTAGTTTTCCAAAGCAAAGTAAAAGACGAATAAAGGAGATAATGATTACCTTGTTCGATTCTGTATGCGCCACAGGGCACTTTTAATGTCCTTATTCCTCAGGCTGTAGATGAAGGGGTTGAGCATAGGGGTGAAAACCGTGTACATCAGTGAGGCCACTGCACTATTTCGAGATGAACTTGATGCAGCAGATGCAAGGTAATCTCCAATGGCGGTTCCATAAAACAAGCAAACAATGGAGAGGTGAGACCCACAGGTGGAGAAGGCTTTACATTTCCCCTCAGATGATGGGATTCTCAGAACAGAGGAAAAAATTTTGTAGTAAGAGAAAAGGATTCCTGAGAGAGGAAGAAAACCAGAGATGGCACCAACAAAATACATGACTATATTTTTGGTAACGGTATCAGAACAGGAAATCTTAAGAAGCTGAGAAGGGTGACAGAAAAAGTTAGTAATTTCTGTGTCCTTAAAGTAGGCAAAGTGTAAAATAGTCAAATTTTGTAGCTGGGAAATCAAAAAACCAAATATAAAAGACACAAAAATGAAGAATCCGCAGAGATGATGGTTCATGATGCTGTGGTATCGCAGGGGGTGACAGATGGCCACAAACCTGTCATAGGCCATCACAGTCAGGAGCATGTCATCCAAACATATGAAAATGATGAACAGAGACATCTGTGTCAGGCAGCCCACAGAGGAGATGCCTCTGCTCTGAGACCAGATGTCCACAATCATCTTTGGGACTGTGGTGGAGATGAAGCAGATGTCAGAAAAGGACAGGTTGGAGAGGAAGAAGTACATGGGGGTGTGGAGGTGGGAGTCAGAGCTGGTGATCAGGATCATGAGCAGGTTGCCCAGCACTGTGACTAAGTACACAGACAGAAACACCCCAAACAGGATGGGCTGCAGGTCTGAATCCTCTGAGAGAGCCATGAAGTGGAATTGTGAGGCATGTGTTAGATTCTGTGCTTCTGTACCGTTTGGACATCTTTGAAAAGGAAGAGAGGTTTGGAAGAAGGAAAGAACATACACCAAGTGGTAAACAACAGTGCACATGCCTTTGACTTAAAATATATATAACACTGTACACAAAGAACTGCATCACTCAATACAAAATTAAACTTGCTAGTTCACAAGCATAAAACATTATACTCCAGGAGTTTTCAGTTACTTGTTTTTTCTGATTTCCTTCTTTTACGAATGAAGTCCTTTGGCAAATTTTGCATGTGTGTATATATATATATATATATATATATATATATATTCGTTAACTTTGGGGGCCTTCAAATTTTTATAAATGTAACTTAAATGTACATATCCAATATCATCACTCACCATGTATCTTCACTGCAGTGTTAAAGATGAAAAAGTAATGAGAAGCTATAAAACAGGTCTGAATTTGGTTATTTTTGCAAGTTTATTTATATCAGCCCCATTCTATCTCAGTAAAATATCCAGCAAGGAATACAGTACTTTGATTTTTCCCACCTGTAACCCACAGTGACTGCCCTGAGAATATTGGTTTGTGCTTTTCTAACCATAAACCCCACTTATGTATAATATACTTTACAGCCAGGTTAGAAACAAAAGCCCAGTTTAAGTCCCACCGTTTTCATGGAATTTGTTAGATATTTACAACAATAATTCTTTCTACATAGATTGTACCCTAAGCTACTTGAAGACAAGTTGAGTCATGTCACATTATTTAGTCATGTCACAGTCTGATTACTGGAGGAAAATGCCAAAAGAATAGAAACAAAGTAATCACACCTGGGCAATATATTTATCTGTAAATTAGACATGATAATAACAGATTATGTTGTCATTGCAAAAAGGTTTTAAGAATATTTTAAGTCGTGTACACTGGTAGTACTGAGCCTCATTTATTGATATATTTACTTGTAAATATTTAACATATCAAGATACCCTAGCCATTGAGAAACCACTTTGAAGATATCAATATGTAACACAACAAAAACGTCTGTAACTCTGTATTGTTTGTATTGTTCTTATGCTATTTTGTAAACGGATGTCTGTTTAAAATATGTTTTCTTCCTTTATTTTTAAAATGAAAAAGGTGCTCTAGCCATGAACCAAAACTACTTCTTTTCCAAGCAATCTGCATATTATAATCTTGGTGGTCCTTTTCCTTAAGAAATTTGAGAACTATAGTCTTTGAATATTTCTTAATGTTTAGAACATAAACCATTCATATTTTCTATAAATATGGCCACTAAAGGCTGTATTTTAATAATGAACATTTAGTAATACGTGCATGAGATCTAATATTTAGAGTAATTTGATCACCAACTATGCAAATTGTGATCTTGGTGTATCTGCATGACTTCATTCTGCGTATATGCTTCCCAAAGAAGCTGTTGCTGCTTCTGTGAAGTCAGGGTCTGCGTTGTAACGCCACTACTCACATGTCCTTACTGATTTGTAAATCCATAGCCTGTTTATGAATTTCTTACCTAGAAATGCTCATCTATGTGGTCTACAGTGTAACATCTAGTCCTGTGAACTATATTAAAATGACGTGTATTTTATTCTCTCTGCTGATGACATACATCAAGTCCAAATACTTCCTCATGCACAGCCTTGCCTGAGGTAGGAGCATCATTTAGTGAGTTTGCTCTTACACACTTTTCAGATCCTGCTGCTTCTCTCCAGATTACACAAATGAAAATTTCTGCAAAATATTGTGGTGAAGATGGTAATATAAATTATAATAGTTGCGAGTCACTTTAATGTACTATTAACCATCTATAATTTTGTTGCAAAAAAGTCAAATATAATCTATTACTGTTAATGAATTTTGTTAATACTATCACAGATAGATACAAAGGAATAGTCTTTGTATGATTATTAACCAAGAAATTTCATCTTGCATAGAGAATAATATCTCCATTTGACTCCATAGTAAGCAGTGCTCCGTTTGAGAGGGAGAAAATCGACACAAAATCCCTGTCGCTAACGTGTTACTTATATACACAGTGTATGAACATCTCCCTTCTCTCTGTGCTCATGCTGCTTCACAGAAGCAAGGAAAGTATCCCCCATCTCCACAATCTGGATTTCAGCTCAGTTTGAAACTTAATTTTTTTTATTTTAATTTCTTTTTACTTTAAAGAGGAAAAAGTAAAACTAACAATAAAACAGAGTTTCAAAACAGGCTAGTAAGACAGAAATAATAATTAGTACATTGCATATTGTTGTCTACAAAGTAATTATTCAGATTACAAGATATAGGCATGAAATACTGTGTAAACAATATTAGCACAGACTTTCCAATGAACTAAGAAAAACTAGCTATTTCTCTATCTTAACTACCTTGGGGAAATATATATACATATATATATGTGCTTTTCTTTTTCCCTGTTCTCCTCCTTCCTTTCCCTTTCCCCATCGCAGTTTCTCTGAGTAACTCCTACGAAGATAACAATGTGCAGTTGTTACTCTATTAGCCACATGAGAAATTGTTTTAATGTACTTCTATTTTTCTTCTTCTCTTTAAAAAATGAAACAATAAAATTTTGTCATAGTGTTATTTCTTCAAACAAAAATCCCATTGTTGTTAGACATACTGACTTCACTGGTGTAAACAATTTATAATAAATAGTAAAACCAAAATGAACTGAATCCCAGGTGTGAACCATCTCAAACGTAAAGGTTACTTGTCTTTCTTCCTGTTTCTTATTTTTTTTGTATTGTTTTGTTTCTGTCTTTTAAAGACAGCATCTTTCTGTGCAATTCAGCCTGGCCTTCAGCTCACTGTTTAGCCCAGCCTGGTCTCAAACTCACAACAATCCTCCTGGCCTAAGCCTCGCAAGTGCTGGGATTGCATAGGTGTGCCACCATGCCCAGCCTTCTTCCTGTTGTTCAGTTTTAAACAAGCTTTAAAATGTACAAATATACTGAGTCCAGAAAAATAGCATTTAAAAATTAAAGAATTTCATGATATAACTTTATAGCATAATTTCTATGTTATTTGGTTGCTTATTCTTTGATTTCCTATTGACAAAACAATGTTTTCATTGGCATGTATTTGTGATACATAATAATTACATTCAACATGGGGACAAGGACAAGGTATATATATATATATATATATATATATATATATATATATATATATATATCTCACATCTTTTTACTTTTACTTCCCCTTCCCCTGCCAGTTCTCTCCTCACCCCTCCAACCAAAATCCCTTTCTCATCTCTGCAAAGTGCATTCTTGCTTTTTCTGCCATTTCTGATGACTTTTCATTGCCATGAATATCTCTACTACAGTCTCTGCGTAATTGAACAGTGTGGACTCTCTTAAACAGACTATTGGGGATGTTTTGACCATTATGCAGATATAAACAAGAGCTATTATTTCTTATCTCTTATTCCTGTAGATATTTCTGAAAAGGATAGAAGAGCAGACAGGAAATCACCAAGTGTGTTCAAACAGCAGAGATCACAGTGATCATTCTTCGTGGAAATAAAGGGTATCGTGCTGATGTTGATTGGAGAATTTTTCTATGACCATATCTTGTACTTTGAATAACTCCTTTAAATATAACAATATGCAATGTATTAACTATTGTTATTCTCCTATTATTTTGTTAGGAAATTTTGTTTTATTTTTGCCATAAAATAAAAAAGTGTAGGATCTGTCCCGTACTTACAGAGGCTTTTATGGTCATTTACCTTCTCTATGCCAAATATTGTCTAAGTTTGGAGGCTCAGAGGTCAAAATTAGTCATTTCTTTACAAATTCATAGCCTATGCTTAAAGAAAAATTTAAATATTCCATTACAGAAATAGGAAAATAGTTACTTCAAGTACAGTATATTTTATTTAAATAATATGATTAACAGAGTTACAATTAATAAGAACATTATCTAAATTGTGCATTACCCTTATTTTAAACACTTATAATGTATTAAAATATGTAGGAAGATTAATTACATGATCAATCTTGCATGTCTATATTTAATTTCCTGAGTAATCACTTCGAAGATATCAATGTGTAATACAACAACCATTGTTAATTTCCTGTCGTCTTGTCTGTAATTCAGTATGTCTTGTGTTGTTCTTGTACAATTTTGTAAATGGATGTATGTTTGTTAGTATGATTTTGTTCATTTATTTTAAAAATAAAAAATAAATAAATTTTAAAACTAAATAAAATATACAGGAAGCACCCATAACTATTTTCTTATTCAGTTAAGCGTGTCAACTACACAGAATCTCATAGCAATTCTGAGTCTCAGAGATGCTAACTGCTTTCCATACATCACAGAAATTATGTGACCTTAATGTAAAGTGAAATGAATCAGCCACCCCAGCTTAGATACAGCGCAGCTTCCTTCACATGGGAGCCCAAAATATAAATAAAGAACAAAAGAAGAGAGTGCTGTTAGGAAGTCGGGGAGTGGTTCTTTCTGGGATGGGAGAGTACCACAGGATACTGAGCGGGCAGAGTGGGAGAGGAGGAGAAGGAGATAAGTCATTATGACGTGGTATGTATATGCACCAGTCCCCGCGAGGAATGTAGACTGTGCACCTAGACTGTGCATCACAACTGTGCATTAACATGAAAGGTAATGATCAGGCTCTGGAATCCGTGCACTAACCTCCCTTGTTTCCCAACCATCAGAACATTCTAAGCCAGTATTAGTAGGTGCAAGTACAGGTACACCTGAAGTAAATTTTTAAACTCTGGCAAGTCACCTGAGCAGGAATGAAATACCTGTCTGTACATCTTCATTTCAGACCAAAGGGGCACATGACCAGAATTTAGGATGTAGACCACTGGAAGCACATTAGAGAGGCGCAGAGCAGTATACGCGCTGAATGACCACGTCCTGCTCTTTCTGTGATCATATGCCTGTGGTCCATGGCTGTCTTTCCTGGGCTCGGGCTCGACGCAGCAAGTAATACACAGCCCTGACCTGTGATGAACCCGGAGCCCCAAGAAGAAGGGCCTAGTGAGCAGTGTGTGCCCTTCGGCAGCAATAAGGAAGTGGTGTCCAGGCTGTGGTCAGGACAACCTGCCAGTGTTCTGGCAGGATGCCTTGCGTGCGTACTCAGACAGACCAAATATTTCTTCCCTCCTTTTACCCTCAAGCCTGATAGTAGTACATAAAAATAGAGTTTTCTTTCCTTTTCTGGAAACAAAGTAAATTTCATATTTTGCTGAAGACTGCACATATAAAATGAAATTATATAAAATGGAGTGAAATGCAGTGAGGTGAAAGGGGCAGGCTGTAGAGCGCAGAGCTCAGAGCTTAGAACCAAGGAAGCCCTCAAACATGACTTATGGTGCTGTGACTACCCTCAGTGCGGAGGGGTCACTTTAAGCTTTTGCAGGTAAGATGTCTGTGAAGTGCGAGTGTAGGAGGAAAGTGAATGAGTTATCTGGGACCCTCAACCCAACACAGGACATGAGCTTCTCACTGCATAGCTGAAGTGCTCTGTTAGTAACCAAAACTGTCCTGCTAGTCTCATGGAGAGAAAAACATGTTTCTGAAAGCTCTTTCCCCGTGGCACTTACTGGATAAAGCTGCTCCTGTGCTGGGTCATGGCCAGTGGGTGCAGATCTGAAGCAACTCTTCTGGAAGGATAGGATAGAACCAAAAACTAGGCACAAAGGAGGAAAGGATTGAAATTGTACTTAACTGTAACTTCAAGACACAAAAGTCACTCAAGGTTTTCCTTTCTAAAAAATTCACTACCTCAACATTCCTAAAGGCCTTAAGGACACTCTAAGCCTGTAAAACCAGGCTATATGTTTGTGATTTGCAGCTATAAATTGTACTTCCTCCACCACCAAGGAAGTAGAAACACCAGTGGACCCCAGCTCTCAGTGTCAAATATATATAGATGGTTTGCTTGCATTCTGATGTAACGTGCAGGATATGCACATGACAGATACTAGGAAAAGACATCCTAGGTCACCTATTTGAAGACACACCTTTACATGTACAATTCCAGCTCAAAATGCACCTCATTTCTTTCAGTGCCTGAAGTTCACTCTTGACAGCACATAATAAAATTTCTGTATATTGTTAGCCCTTCTGGTGTGTCTCACGGACTCATAGTGAAAATTATTCTTTTGCAATGACAGTCAGCAAACCAGCAAACTTATTCCACAAGGGAATGACAGGTTCCTTATTGCAGACACAGAGACCCTCAGATACAGACCATGTCACTGCCTCACTCACTTACCAGCCTTTGTGGCCTTCTCCAACTTTGATGTGAACACTGTCTGCTAGTTGCTTTCTGATGTGAACAACCCCAGGAGGTGGAAATGGTGTCTCACAACCCAGTGGACCAGAGCCGTCAAACTGCGGGGACAGAGACAAATGCTGATTTTTACTATTATATGAGCTGAGAGGCTCAGTGCACAGAACTCATAACTGTACAAATTAGTCCACTTTATCCCAATCTCCAGGGGCCTTCTAACTATTAGCACTGGAAAAAGAAAAGATAATGAATGCCCACCATTTGAGAATCCCCTGTGTTCAGAAGAAAGTTCTAGCTACTCTTTACTGCATATTTCCTTTGCTCTTTTTACCTTTTCCATCAAGGTCCATCTATCCTTTAGTTCCCTTGCTTATTGTGGTACAATATATATAATGTAAAGCTTTTCTCACCGCAGCATGTGCATTATTGAGTGCCATCAATTATGTTCACCTTGTTTTGGAACCACCACAGGCATACACATTTCCATACAGATTTCGGCATCCCAAACTAACACCTAGTATTGATTTTCAAACTACATATGCCCTCCTTCTGCCAATTGGGAGAGAAACACGATGAGAATTAAACCCTAAAATCTGCGCATGGCACATCTGCGTCTTACTCATTTCCCCTTCCCCTCACCCTCACGTGCTGCCCTTGGCCCATCAGAACACGTCCCATTGGCGAGAGACCCATCCCAAGTCTCCTCCTTCTAGCCATCCTTTGTTATTTCCCTTGTTTGAATTTTGTCTTGCACAAATGAGAGATATCATGTGTCATTTAACTGTCTGGGTCTGGTTTATTTCATTCAGTATATCTAAGAAAAAAATTCAATCATTTATAAGAAGCCTAAAAAGTACAAGGGGCGGCATAACTTACAAGTGGTAATTTTGCTGCCCCTTTCACCCTTCATATGTAGATGCCACAGGTCCTGAGCGTGGATTCTTCACTAGAGCCTCTGCAGAGCACTTCTACTGTCCTGTTCCTCAGCCACAGACGAAGGTTCCCCATAGTGTTCATCAGTGCCACCATCCGCAAAGGGCAAGCTGCAGCTCTGATATTTTGAGAGTTCCCTGAGATGGAATTCCGAGATGTGTGATCAATAGGTGGCCCTGTATTCCTTAAATGGAGTTTCAAAGGAGGGAAAAATGGGAAGAATATGCAACAAATAAATGGGTACCCAGCACTATTGTTTGAATTCATGTATTCAAAACAAAAAATAATTCCTCTTGATGTCCACGTCTTTTAGCAACCCTTCTCAGATGTGATGAATGTAATCTTATTAAATCTTTTTCAATGTTTCTTCGCTATTTACATTATGCACCAGTATGCTTCACTGAACTGAAAAAATCAAGATCATTACACATAATGATTGCACTATCAATGTAAAACAAAGCCAACACATTTAAGAAAAAATAGAAATTGACTAGCATCTTTTTCTCCTTAAGAAGAAAATTATTCCAAACAAAGGAAGTTAAGAAACAATCAAATGTATCTTTCTTGATTTGAATGCAATAGGACAAGTTCATTTTAGTCTAATAAATCAGTTTAAGAACTAGAAAAGCATTATTTCAATGCTTAAAACAAGTGTTGCATAATTTTGAAAGGATTTATGCCCTTTCCTTTATTTGCTACAGTAGTCTGTGAATTTTGTCATTGTGTTTCTGATCACAAATTCTCTTATTTATGATGGAGAACATTAGCCCCAGGAAAATCTCAAACCTGAAGGTTTCAGTCCCAACTTCTCATGCTTCATTGAGATACTTGTATCAATTCTTTCTAAAGCATAGACAAATTCTCTTCCTTCAGCTACCTGAAGAAAACACGGGTTTATTAGTCAGCTCTCATTAAGACCCATTGTGGAAATGCAGAAAAACCAAAAGAGAGAGAGGAAAGACAGAGAGAGAGAGAGAGAGACAGAGAGAGAGAGAGACAGAGAGAGAGAGAGACAGAGAGAGAGAGAGACAGAGAGAAAGGAAGGCAGGAAGGCAGGAAGGCAGGAAGGCAGGAAGGCAGGAAGGCAGGAAGGCAGGAAGGCAGGAAGGCAGGAAGGAAGGAAGGAAGGAAGGAAGGGAGAAAGAAGGAAATTACAGGAAACATGTAGATTTTCCTCATTTGTCATTGGAGATAATAACTGCTAAACTTACAAAGAATTTGCAAAAACTACTTAAAAACTTTTTAAAAGCTTGGGTAAGGGATCTTGACCTCATCTGTCAACATATTTCCTGGGAATATTTAAAAATACCCAGATAGTTTAGATTAAATTTGACATTTATTTTTTTTTATTTTAGAAACATAAAAGTACAAAAACATATTGACAAACAGACACCCATTATCATAGAAAATAGTACAATCACAACTAATCTATAGACAAGGTGATATGGTCTCAACAGTAGTTGTTGCTTTATCCATTGATATCTTCGAATTGTAGATGTATGGACCCATATACAGACATGCAAATTTAGTCAG